>WSTW01000003.1:23299-237026 GCA_019632305.1 Tulasnella sp. 403 | reverse complement strand
AATGCCTTGTACGTTTGTGAACAACAACGGTAGGTGCAGTGATCCGAGACGGAGAACTCACCTTCCACAGAGTGCACCGGTTCTCACCCGCATATCGGTTGACGTCTGCTTGAAGGATCGCTCAAATAATGTTTCAACCAAGTCGATGGATGAGTGTGAAATATATATAGAACGTACCGTCACGGGCGTTTAGGAATGTCGGGTTGCATGGTTGGATCGGGAGTGCATCAACGAAAAGGTGGAGGAGTACGATGTTCCCGGCCGTTCCGCTGCTCAGGACCAGGATATTAGGAGTATATGCCAACTGTTAAGATTATCGCACACTTGCGTGGGGTCCGTCTTGTTAAGAGAGTATCCCCTGTTAATCCTATCAGCACCGCTCGCTTCGACTCGTAACGAAGAATCCGTCTACTTGACAGCAACAAGGGCCCAGTAGGCCTCAACCAAGATTGTTGCCCAAACTTCACCAATATCATGCACTACACAAGCCTAATATCATCGACCGCTGTGCTTCAACCATTCAAGAACACACTTGCCTTTAGTCAACGACGAGATCCTAGAGTAGGTGTACGGATTGACCGTCATATTGACTGAGTACAGGACGGAACGATACACGGCAGGGTTATTAGATGCCCAGCTAGCGAGGGTAAAGTCCACAGGCATCGTGGAGCACGTCTCGACCCAGAACGCCGCTGTATCGGACCACCCTTCGCCCATTCCACCCGCCTCCATTGTACTCAAGCATCTGCCAAGTGCTGGGTCAGGTGGGTAAGCTTACATGAAAGGCGAGGTGCGTACCTCCCAGTCCCACCACCTGTCATGCGATTCGTCAACCCATGAGTGAACTCGTGAGTAATGATGTTGTTTGAAAGAGCTCCATCGCGTCTCGGGTCGGAGTGATCCCAGAGATAGATGTCGCATTTACCAGCTTGACCACTAGAGTGATGTACATCAGTGTGGAGGACAAGACTCACGGATTGTGCTTACTCTGGGGGGGTCTATAAGTAAGTGCCAAATGGATGTAAATGGATGAGAACGAAGAGGGCCTCGAATAGGATACAGTACGCATCCCGAACCTCGCGTTGTTCTTCCCATCTGCTTGGACCCTCAAGAGTACAGCGTCATTCCCTACTCCTCCATTACCGAAATTGATATTCTGAAAATTGTAGGCAACCTCGGTGAAACCATACTTGTAGAGTAAATCCTGTAAGCAGCTGTGTAAGACTGAGAAGAGGGTAGAGGGTATCGAAAGCACGAGCGTGGATCGAATTGGCAATATTGTAGAACGCGTTGGTCGTTGCGACTGCGATATTTATGTCGGTGCTTGGATCGACAGTAGAGTTCCAGGCGAGGTTTGACCAGTTAAAGGATCAGACCCATAGTGAGCATTGACATTGTTGCTGTATCGAATCCGTTAATGTGTTATTGAAACCGCACTCATGGCTAGTAGCTTACCTACGAGTAGAGTTGTATTGCGTAGTATCCTGATGCCAACCATCAGGTGACGCTAATAAAAGTTCAGCTGAACTATCTATGTCACTCCAACGGTGAAGCTTACCAGATAAATCCGCTGGATCCTTGATCAGCGAAAATCCGGTGCATGTTGGATCTTGTTCTGTAAACGGCACAACACGATATGCCGCCTCCGCTACAAAGTCCACCACATTGACCACTTCACCCGTCTGCGCGTCAACAAACGCTTCGAACCAGTGGTCGGCATTCTCGACTTGGACTACATATGTGAGGATTGCCGTGTCGATGCCAGTAAGGACGTACTCCTGCTTTGTTGGCCAGTCGTTGTGTTTTGCGCCTAGACGGATCTCAGCAGTAGCGATGGCTTGGGCGGACATGAGTTTGGGAGTTGAGGAGGCGATGTGCTCTGAAAGGGGGAGTCAGAGAGTAGACGACGGTGAATTGTGTGTGTTGTGTGTACGCATTGGGTTTGATGAAGTTGGCACCATATGCGACGACTTTATCGTTTTTGATCGCGACGTTTGCGACGCTGTTGGCTACTTCAATCCCGTTCTATACAGGCAAGAAAAATCATTGATCATCACGTAAGACGGATGAAGCTCAAGACGTATGAGCATCTGCTTGATATAGACGTGCGTTGCAGACTCCCCAGTAAACCCGGTGTTATATTTTAACTGCTTCTTCGTAAGACCTAGCTTTGTTCTCAAGAAACTCAACGCAGCATCTTCAGATGTCGTCCCAGCGCGCTTGGATAGTGGATGGTCAATGCCAGTCCCAAACGTCTTGGAAGTAATTTGTCAATATCTCAAACGGGTGATGGGGAACACCACATACCTCATATCGGGAAGGAGGGCTATAAGCAGTGGATGTGGCATCTCTAGCACCCAGGTGGGACTTATGGGTGGAGGGCTTGGAAATGGTATCCCAAAGAGCAGCCATCACACCGGACAGGGCGGTAGCTGTAGTGACGAGTTTGCTAAAGACTGGCATTATTGGGAGAGTGGGAGATTCTGAGGGCCTGTCGGGACGCGTATGGTGACCCCGTACTGGGCTCATTGTTTATGGTGCAGCCTTACCTTCATCACCTCCATAGTTCGAATTCCTTTCAAGACAGTTTGCGCAGTATCTTGTCCAGCTGATTGAGGCCCGACCTCCTGAGCAGTAGATACCAACCTTTTAGTCAGGGTTGTCGCATAACAGAGGGCAACAAATAGGTCACCAAGTTGAATAGAACCTATGAGGAGGTGTCTTGCCAGTTCCCCCGCATCGACGATCGTTCTCATGGCTCGCACGGAAAATATGATCCGCCGGTTATGGACAGGGGCCATGTTCCACGCCAACAAAGGTGTCGGACAAGACGGTTCGTGTCGGGCCAAAGTCTGCCAAGTCGATCCTTTGTTAGGGAAATGGATCGTTAAAACAGCATGGGATCATTAATTTAGGATGGACTCATGCCATCTGCCAAGCAATGCTTCTGGCATACATTCCGCAACAAAGTATGGTTAGTGAGACGGGAAAGGCTCTGCCCATTGATAGAAACGAGATTTTGGCGGAATTCGAGATGGAGGGCGTCGAGAGGGCAGAAAAATCGCCGTCGTGAGTGATGGCGGGAATCGGATTCGGGCTATTCTCCCCTGACCGTGAACCCTGACTGCACGGTGTCATGCTCATCCACTGGTTTCTCGTTCATACCAAGTCCGGGCGCCGCATTGGGTCCCCAAGGATGCAGCTTGGATGCCTTGGGGTGTCAGGGGTGCTCGTCCAGCGAACGTGCACTGATCGGGTCTTCAGGTCTCCCACCGCGGCCGCAGTTCATTTTCACCACCACCACCACCACTGCGATGGACATCGAGAGAGGCACCAGTAGCCTGAAACGTGAGGACCTTCACGCCATTCCGGACGATCATGGACAACACGGGCAACGTCAACAGCCCTCCAAGATCCTTGGGGCGATGAGAATCTTGTATAATATTATTACCCCGGTGCTCGTCATCTACGTTTGGTATCAGTTCAACTGGACTAACGGTCTCCCGACACGACGAAAACCGGATGGCCCGTTTGCATGTCATCCTCCCTTGCCGGCCGTCGCGCGCTTTCTTACTACACCCACTGGAGAAACCCAGTTCCTCTTGGCATCAGCAGCGCTCCATGCGGAACTCACACTTCGTACAACCCTGCCTGACATCGATAGCCTGTCAATTGCGGTTGTCACACCCACAGGAGTCGTCTTTCAACAGTCTTACGGCTCACTCAAAGCCAACGAGACGCTAGGACGACGTGGAAAACCAGACAAGAACTCTCTGTACAGAGTTGCGTCTATCTCGAAGCTTTTCAACGTCTTCCAGATGCAGACCATGCGTCAACAGGGTCTTGTTAGCTGGTTAGTCCTCGTCGAACCCATTCACCCTCTTCTGAGCCCTCTCGTCCTCCTAAAGGGATGACCCGGTCAATAAGCACCTCCCTAATTTTACATACTACCAGTTTGGCTGGGCGGAATATCTCCAAGGCAAACTCGAAACGGTGGATCAAACGCAGCAACGTGCCGCAGACCCAATTACTCTCCGTCAACTGGCCAGCCATATGGGAGGGATAGGGCGAGATTATCCGCCTTTATCTGTAGACACGTGGCCAGTATTCGACCCTCGTATGACTATTGCATCGATTTCAGCATCGGCTGCCTTCTAACTGCCATGTCTCTTAGGACATCTGCCCAACTTCACATCACCATCGGCCGAAGAAGTCATCAAAGCCATTGAATCTCATCCATTGACTACTCCTCAATATACCTACCCGACTTATAGCAATGCAGGCTTCAACTTGCTCGGGTACACTTTGGTCGCGGCAGCCAATGCGTCATCCTATCCCGAGTTGCTTCAAAAAGGGATATTCGACCCTCTAAACCTCTCAAGCACCTTCTCTATCTCCTCAAGGAACGTTGGGAACATCGTAGTCCCTTTGACTGGCAGCACCGAGGCGGTGTGTCCCGACTTCTGCTAGTTCAGACACCCACGGCGTAACATGTTCCCCACCATCCTCTAGGACATCGACTTCAAGGGCGCCAACCCTGCAGGAGGGCAGTGGAGCTCGCTGAATGACCTTGTCACTGTCATGCAAACCTTCCTTGACCCACAAAAGAATAATTCCCTCCTGTCCCCGTATACGATGAGAGAATGGCTTCGCCCTTTGCATGTCCATCCAGATGGTTTAACTGAAGTAGGTGCACCTTGGGAGATCATTAAACTTCCGGATTCAAATGGCATTCAGCGAAGGTTCTTCAAAAAAGGTATCTTGCCCATTCAAGCCCTCTCCTAAGGCCGGACATCGATCTAACGCACCAGTATAAGGTGGAAACCTGTCAAGGTACCACTCCAACTTCATGTTCAATCCAGATGCCTCGTTCGGCGTAGTCGTCCTGATGACGGGTCTCTACCCTGACGCTACAAGCATTGCATACAACGCCATCCGCACGTTCCAGGCCGCATTTGATCATCGCCTTGCTCGACGAGCGGTGCAGCTATACGAAGGTTACTGGCAGTCGGACGACCTGAAAAGTATAGCCGTTACGGAGGTCGATAGGGGAACCCTATGGCTCAAACGTCTTGTCCTGGATGGAATTGACGTATTTGCCATGTTGGAAGGTCCTAAATCAAAGGAAAGACGTTACGCTATTTGGAGTACTGGGAGAGCCGACGAGTTCCGGTGAGTCCCGAGTAAAACCGTATTACCGGTCATCGCCCTAAATATGCGATGGATCGATCTTTCAGTGTCGCAGTAGGAAGTAGGGAGAGCGACGATAACCCAATGGGTGGATGTGAGGCGTCTTGGATCATCATCGATCCTTTCTACAGCAGAGGTGCTCCAGTCGATCTCTTGCTCTTCGAAGGGAATATAGCCAACCGAGTCCTTCGAGTACCCTCGACCAAAGGCGTCTTGAAACGAAGGCTTCACCGCTAAGACGACCTAGTTGCTTTTTTTCCGGAGCGAGAATGTCGAATGATGTACCATAGCCAGTTTGACCAAAGCCCAATGTCGCTTACATAGCTCCCCACCTAAATATATACACGACGATGAAACCGTTCAGATATCACTTCGTGGGTACATGGACCGATAATTTGGGTGCCGTCATACGAGCAACGAAATCCTATCAGAATATCGGCGTCAGCCGAAGAGTACCAAGAACATAGATTAGGACTTATACCTTGATCCAACGCTCCCTCTGTTCTGGAACATGATCGAAAACACGATATCGTTTGTCGTGCTGATTAACAGTCAGCGGGTGTCGTATAAACGGAAGAAACAATTCCTTTATCGCACCTTTAACACACCTTCGATTTGTTTTTCACCGATTCCTCTCGCAAGGGCCTTCAAATCGGCTTTCCCACCCCCACCCTCCCCTTCGTTGTCCTCTTCATCCGCATCAGTAGCACCAACTCCAGGGACGATGGTCCCATCCCCAGCTTTCCCGTCCTTACTCATTTTGCCGACCCCAGCCCAGAACCCAACAAATTGGTTCTCCTCAAGAAGGCGGTCAAAGTCTTCTCGAGCGCGTTTATTGCGGATGTCCTGCCAATCTTCCCAGAGGCGTCGCATCTCCGATTCAGTACGCCTTTCATCAAGGTCGCGGCGACGGTCGTAGCTGTCATTTGTCCCGTCTTCATTGTTTCGAGGGCGTTTTCCGAGCCCTAGTTTGACGGCTGGCGTAGTAGCATAGATGGAAGTTGGTACGTCTTGGAAACGAGCGTCGAGGCCGGGCGTGTATCCCTCGAAAATGGCATACAGCGCGGATAGCTGGTTGTCACGCAATTTCTTGACATGGGCGGCAAAGAGAGCTTGTCGCTGAGATACTGGGAGGGGAGAATTTGTGAACACTGGCGATTTCGAAAGCAACGGAATTGATTCCCGGTACGTAGCCTGAGAAGAGTATGAGCTACGATCCTTGATACAGCAACGACCTTCTCACCGTTGGCTCGCGAATCGCGTCGGTTAGTAGGGTCATGAAATATTCGTTTGCGTTACTGCCAGAAAGGTTTACCAAGCTTCGGCTGATATCTCTATCAACTTTTGCTCTCTGTTGCTCCACCTCTGCCTGCCGTTCCCGGGTCGCACGTTCCGCCCGCTCTTGACGAGCTCGCTTCCTTCCCTCTTCCTCACCCTCGTTTTCGAGTTTCGAGTTAGATGGGCCGGGCGTGTTCAAATGTTCGTGATGTGGTTGCGCGGAATTGGGATTCAGACGTGCTTTGAGGTATGTACCAAACAACTCCTCTCTCAAGGAGGAAGAACCAAGAGCGTCGTATCGAGGATCGGTATAAATAACTTTGTGTTTCTTTACCTATAGGCAGAAGGTGAACAAAGATGATTTGGTGTGAGGTGGTAGAAGAACAGATACCAACGTCTTTCCATGCGGGTGTAGCACCATCAGACGCGACCTCCGTGAGCAAATCTTCGTGTTCTCTGAGTAGCGCAAAGAAGTCAGCTTCCGCCTTTTGCGCCTGTTTACGCTTCCCTACAATAGCCGTCAGTTACGAAAGAAGAAAAAAGATAGAGGTATGATCGTACTTTCACCCAATGATGCTCTCCATTCCTTGAATAACTTTTCTCTTTCCCTATCATCCCTCCCAAACCCGAAGAACCGTCTGTCCTTCTTCCATTTCCTCCTCCACTCGTCCCACGTTGTTCTTGTTGACTTGAGATCTTCCATCAATAGGGCCTCATAAGCTTGCCTCGCTTTTGTTTTCTCGTCGAAAGGTCCGGTGGTAGCAGTAGGATCAGGTGTCGCCGCTGTATTCGTTGATTGCTTTGAGGCGCGAAGGGCTCGTGACTTTTCGAGGCAGTACTCGTTGAACGCGGCGTGTCGATCAGCAAGGGAGGGCAGTAAGACATAACGAGGGTCCATGACGAGGTGCGGGAGAGCCGAGTCGTAGGGAGTAAGAGGATTTATGTTCTGTTCTTCTAACAGTGTCTGGCAATGGAAGGTCAGGGGTTGCGCACAAGGGAATGTATCGACGTACTTTGAATAATGCTCGAGCTTCTTCCGAGGAGAGGTTGACCTGCTGGGGCATGTTGTACTGTTTTGGCAATTGCATTTCCATTGCTGCGTTGGCGTCATGATTGGAGACATCCTTCACCGATGGTTGAATCTCTGCTTCTTCAGAAGCCATCTCTTCCGCTATTTGTCTTTGCCAAGCTTCCTCGTCATCCTTGGTGTTCGCTACTGGGTCGGAAACATCGCCTGGCGGTGCGTCCTCGACTTTCGGTTTCTTTCCCCGCGATAGCGTACCATCAGGCACACCATCAGCCTTCCGCTTCACAGGCTCAGCGATCGTGTCGGCCTTTGTCTTCGGCGGTGTAGAAGTCGAGGGGGTGACATTTGCGGGACCGTCATGCTTTATCATAGCGTCCATCACGTCGGCCGTTTTTTGTGCTTTTCCTTCGGCCCCCAGCGCGGCTACAGCCTCAGCAATTTCCTCTGGCACCTCCCATACGCTCTCTTTCTTCTCGGTATGGGTATAGAAGATGTTCCCTTCGTTAGTTTTCACGCGAAGCCATGGGGTGCCCGGAATAGGAGTCTTGTCCAATGGCTTTTCCTTTTTCTTTTTAGTTTTGGTGACTTGTGGCGGTACTACATTATCTTGGTTTGATGGTTGGGAGGTGATTCCTGGCGGAGCTCCCGTGAACCCAGGTATTGGTCGAACGTAAGTGGATGTGTTGGTCTGGGCGTGGTAATAGTATGGTTGTCCCCCCGGAGCTTATTCGATTCAGCACTGAGTATAGCGAAATGGTTGGGTGCCCGCTTACCTACATGCTCAGCCCATCCCGGTGGCAATGGCGGCGGAGGTACCAACCCAGGTTGCAGAGGAAATCCGGCTGGAGGCCTAGCATGAGTATATAGGTGTTAATAGTCATGTCAGGCTCGGTTTTTAACCTGCTCACGATGACATGAAGAGGGATGCAGCGGGCAGTCTGAAGTGAAACGGGAGGTAGATTTCTGCTGATATAATATTACAGTCTCGTTCCTGGCTCTCCTTCCCTGGACATAACCATTAGCTTACTCTGCTGCCATCGACTCTCTGACTAAGGCGATCAAAAAATCGTTATGCAGGGCTTATGGCGGAGCAGAACTCCAATCAGGAGTATATGAACACGTGATTATCAAGGCAATTTGGGTTTGGTTTTCCTATAGGTACGATAGAACGAAAGTCGAATAAGGAGGGATCGAGAAGAAGAGAAAGCATGTTCCCGGTCCTAATGGGCACCTTGGTTGTTGTACAACGATATCTTTCCGATAGCACCGCACTTTTGGTAAATCGCTGGGTACCCTGAATAGCCGCTATTACAATCACCAGAGTCGGCCCACCAAAACCCTGTCTCATTTGCGTGCTGAACGTCGGCAAGAGTACCACATTTGTAGTCCTTGAAATTTCCGAGTCTTGCGTGAGGATAGCCCAATTGAGATCCTTGGCAAAGCAGTCGTTCGGAAGCCAGCCGGGGTCTGAAAACGGTGCGGAACAAGAAAGGACCGCGGATCCGGTGGAGTCCATGTAACAGCCTGTCAGTGTCCACGCCGGCCTGACTAGGAAACCAGCAGCACATTGCCACAATACCATACTACTTGATGATTCGCATTGTCGCGTGGAATCTCCTGCGCATTGGGAAAGGCAAGCCGTCGGGGACGTCCCCGGAGTTTGATAAGTCAAGGAATCCCCACAATAACATAGGTACCGGTATACTTGTGTCCTTGACAGAAATTCTGACAAATCTCTGGCGTCATAAGAGCGTTTCCGTACGAAGGCCCTGTTAGCGGAGGTGAACCATTGGTTCCAACAAGTGAATAATCAAGGTCGTCGGGGTTATGATAGATGTTAGGACTGTTTACGCCGCTGCACGTTTCTTGGGAATTTCCGGCACACCTAGTCGTCCATTCTTGATCGCCTCGCTTTGGATACTGCATCCCATTTCCGCAGTAGCAACCGGTCACATCCCCGACTCCCATGACGGGCCAACCGCAGCAGAACGACTTGCAGAGTTCAACCGTCATGTACGGGTCGGAGGTCTTACTGACCAGCGCAGACCATGTTGCATTGGGATTCGTCAATGAATAGGGGACTGCGTAAAGAGCCGCCGCACCAACACTGCCCACCACCTTGGACAACAGCATATGTATAGAGATTGGGAGTAGCCTGGCTACATGTCGTGATGCAACTTTATCTCGTGAGGCCCGCTGGAACCTGAACCTGAGTATCCAGCAAGATGGCTCCTTGAGGCTCCTGCAAACAGCCGAGGTAGGTCCGGCTTGGAGAAGGGACTGCACGAGGTGGTAGAAGCGCGGGAGCGAGAACGATGAAATGTTCATCAAAAGAAATGACGCCACTGCTGTACAGTCGAGTGAGATTCATCAAGGCCACGGAATGTAACCTGACAATGAATTGATCATGATAGGCATATCCCAAGCACCGCGACAATCCCCACAACCAAAGTGCCGAAGCAGCTAATCCCGACCGATGTTTTCATTCAATATGGCCCTCCCAGTTGTTGGGCGGATATAAGGACCTACGTTAACCACGGGCAGATGTTCGTTGATCGCAACGGGTTCAATTCCGTCCGTCAGGCCAATCGTTTGACGCGAACGAAACGGCCGAATTTTCGCCAAGAGTTTCCTACATGGCGAGCCGGCAGCTTCACGATAGTCATGACGGAGCTTTCCCTCATACATGGTGACAGGTGACCGGAGACTTGGTTGCAGTTCTATTCGCTGGGTGTGACGTGCACTTGTGTGTCCTGGTGCTGTTGCAAAAAGCAAAAGTCGTGCCCGGCTGGCGGGGCTTACTGCCGATAAACCCGTCTGCTTGGTTCACTTCAGAACCACCACCGATCGCGACGCAGAACGCAACAGACGACGCTAGCGAGGACCCGCTTGAACTCACTCGGTACAGCTGAAAATGACGATCTTTGGCTACTGCGTTGGGTGGTGTCGGCGCTGGCCCTGTGTTGCATCGACGGATCTCGACGACGCGACATAACTCAATGGACGGCTACCATGTTGGTCGATTATTGAACCATGTATTGTTTTGAACAGTCGAGATGCTTTCTGTCCTTCTCCTCTGTCTTCCATCTTCTCTTGCCTCTGGTTTACGGCTCGCCATACGGAACTCTCAGTCACCCTTTCCGTCCCGTTAGGCTACCCATCTCCACTCGTCCGCTCAGGAGGGTAACAAAATCCCATGGCAGTGCCGACCATCAAGTCGTTTGTTATCCTCGCGTTATATCTGTTCTCCTGGACGAACGCGTTCTCCAGCGCTCAGCGAAGGCACCACGGCATAGCAAAACACAGGCGCATCGCTGCTTTGCCCCCAGGCTGGTCGTACATTGGATGTGCTACACGACCTGCCGGAGGTCGCCTCCTTTCACACCTCGTGGCCAACTCGATATCGCTATCCCAGAACGTTTGCGTCGCCGAATGTCACGCCGCAGGATATGCATACGCTGGACTTCAAGACAGTAGTAGGTGCTGGTGTGATGATGCACTAGATGGCTCTATAGTCGTTTCCGACGATAAGACAGGTGAATAACCTTCCGGTGCATGACCCGATAGCTTACGCATCACTCGAAAAGGTAATATCGGACCCTGCAACGATAGATCTGCTTTAGCAGCGTTTACACGGCAGCCTCTACCTTCCTATTCGCTCGTTGGGTGCATTGCAGAAAACTCTGCGGGTCCATCCCTCTCATCGGCGTTAGACGACTTGGTGCCCTCCACGTGCACACTCCAGTGCGCATTAACAGGCCACCATTATGCGCTGTTCTCCAGTGGCGGCGGATGTCGGTGTGCGCATGAAGTACACAGCATGCTGGAACCTGATCAACGCGACTCTGATCATGGTGGGAACAACCCCACCACCTGCCGGGGATCCGATCAAGTTTCCGTCTTTGTGGCAGACATACCCCAGCTGCGCCCCCGAGCTGCGTCTAGTTCATCAACTTCATCCGCTCCTCTACCTACTCAATCTTCAGCAATCGTGTGGTCGTACGTTGGATGCTATCTGGATGGTTCCCCTCGTGCATTGACTGGGGCATCCACATCATCCTCCAAAATGACGGTGGGCAGCTGCCAAACGTTCTGCGAGAGCTCAAGCTATCGTTACGCGGGACTTGAATTTGCAGGTCAGTGTTTTTGCGGGAACACGCTTGGAGGGCCTGGACCAGCACTAGAAAGTCAATGTAATACGCCTTGCGTCGGCGATTCAAAGCAAAGCTGCGGTGCTGCTTATCGCCTTTCCGTCTACGCTTCAGTCCTGAAAACGACCGCCCCTTCGCCGACTGTATCTACCTCTACGACGCCGCCTTCCGTACCTAGTTGGACCGAAGTCGGGTGCTATAAGGATTCGTTACCTCGCATCCTGGTGGGGAGCTCTACTTCCTCGACCACGATGACACCGGTAGTATGCCAGACGTTCTGCGCTACATCGGGCTATTCCTTCGCTGGTGTCGAGGATGGTCAGCAATGTTTTTGCGGGAATGTCCTGAATGGTATATTGACACCGCAAGACTGCAAGATGCCATGTCTCGGAGATCCCAGGTTAACGTGCGGTGCCGCGTGGAGGGTGATGGTGTACCGGCTAGGTGGACCTTCATCCAGCGCTCCTCCGACTTCATCGATACCCCAAACCTCATCCCGACTAACGTCAAGTCTGTTGACAACCACCACTATGCGATCGACCACACTCGCTACGACGACTTCGGTTAGTTCGACAGCATCACCATCTTGCACCCTCATACCTACCCCATCCGTCTCGTACAGCAAAGTCGGTTGCTTCCTTGACTCTTTGAATCGTATCCTACCGATTTCGACCGGACCTCCGGATACAGTCAACAGAACCGTGCTATCTTGCCAGGTTCAGTGTCAAGGGCTAGGTTACGCATACGCGGGACTAGAAACTGGGTCAGAGTGCTGGTGCGGAGACCGTATTACAGCGAGTGTTGACAGCGGTACTCGCATTGCCGAGTCTTCGTGCAACATGCCTTGCACAGGGAGCCGGAGTGACACTTGTGGAGGCACTTGGGCAATTATGGTTTACTACAGTGCGTTGATGGACATAGGCAGCTGCGTAGTTACGGGAACGCAATCGAAGCGAAGCGTGATGCCTACGCAAGGCACGACGACCACGCAGCCTACTTCGAGCGGAACCATCACAGCCACCGGAAACGGGTGGGTGAGCTATGCCAATGATCAAGTGGGGAAGTATGTCATCGCTCACTTTATGGTTGGAAATGCGGCGGTGAGTTCTTTTGTCCCTGGCGTAGCCCTGAAGGAACTGACCCATGAATGGAGTCGTACGACAAGAACCAGTGGCTGAGTGAGATAAAATTGGCTGCGGCCCAGGGCATGTGAGTTCCTTTCCTTGACTATTTGCGAGATCCTGAGTTTGCTATCGTCTTATTTCTAGTGATGCCTTTGCTTTGAACCTTGGACAGCAACCGACGTGGCAGCCAGATCGTATGCAGGATGCTTATGATATGGCCTTGGCAAGCGGGACTGGGTTCAAGATGCTCATCTCTTTCGACATGACTGCGATCTCTTGCTCTTCGTGGGGAGATACCGCTTACCTGACGAACCTGATCAACCGATGGGCGAAACATGGGGCTCAACTTAAAGATACAAGCGGCGCAGTGTATGTCAGTACATTTGCCGGCGAGTACTGCTCCTGGGGCCAAGGAAGCATTGTTCCTGGATGGGTACAAGCCGTCAAAACTGGCCCAGGCACTGCGGGTGTCAAAACCAAGTTTATTCCAGGTTTCTTCACCAACGCCAGCTCCAACTACATGTACCGCGACTTTATGGATGGGATGTTCCCTGTGAGTACTGCCCTACGTGATGCGAGACGATTCGCTCATGTTCGTATGTCGACGTAGTGGAATAACGGATGGCCCATGGGTGACTACGACACGAACTGGGATCCCGATGCGTACGACCTTCAGTACGTAGATCGAACACGTGGACAAGTATATATGGCGCCAGTGTCCCCATGGTTCTTTACCGTGCGTGAAAGAATAGTCAAATGCCATTGCATCTTATTTATGTTCGCTTCTGCAGCACTACCCACCGTACAGCTGGAACAAGAATTGGATCTATCGTGGTGACGACCATCATTATGTCGGTCGCTGGGAACAAGTTATATATCACCGCGCTCAGGTGGATCTAGTTGAAATCGTAACTTGGAATGGTCTGTCTACCCCTTCAACGCTGGCGCGGGGATATACTCATGTCTGACATGGCCTAGACTATGGAGAGTCGTCATACATCGGGCCGATTGGGAAGGACCAACCCAACTCCCAAGCGTGGGTTAACGGGTTCCCTCACAATGGTGCGTGGCCGCATTTTTGCCGCGCTTCGCGATTCTGAGACCACCTTAGCGTGGTTGACTTTGACGGGGTACTATGCGAAAGCTTGGAAAAGTGGACAGTGGCCGACCATCACGAAGGATACCATCTACATGTGGGCTCGACCACACGGAGCGGCGGACACGGCTCCGGACCCGTCCTGCGGAAGACCGAACAACGCAGATTGGGTATGCCCGTACTAACTCGATTTGGTGATCGTAGCTAACATCCTGCAACTAGACCTCCGACAAATTCTGGGTAATACTTTTTGCGACTGCTCCCGGTCAACTCAAGCTACAGCAGGGCACATCTTCCTCTATCACGAACGTCATCGCGGGTGTCAACAAACTATCGCTTCCATCGGCCGTTACTAACACAGGCGTATATGCAACCCTGGCACGAAATGGGGTGCTGGTGTTTTCATACTTTGCCCCGATCACTTTCACGCACTCTCCTCCAAGGTATAACTTCAATGCCTTCGTATTTTCGGGTCCGTAGTTGTACTCTATTCGCTTCGATGTCATGTTGGTCGAGATTCTTTTATGTTGTGCTTAAACCGCACGGCCATTCTCGCTGTTATACCGTAAATCTATTTGTAGATCTATGATGTATTTCTATTCTGTAATAACTTGTTGGCTTCGGCTTCAGGTGATGTCACGTGTAGTAAACCGGGCAAATACTAGCACGCTGTGCCTGTACCTTAGTTCTCAACTCCCCCTTTGCTTGGCATGACAAAGACGCGTATGACCGAACAGCAAGCAAAGATAGGTCTCGCCGAGCTGGCCGAATCGTCTATAGGGCTCTGTTCTAACTTTCATCCCACCACATTCACCAACCACAACATATCCCGCACCATTGGCGTTCGTCCCGAAATCCCAGCCGCTAGATACCTTCATACTGGATCTTACCAACGAATAACCGAACGTTCATCATGGTAGAGGCTGCTACGGCTTTCCAAGAAGGGACACATAGAGAGAACCATTACTTTGTTGAAGAAAGAGCACCAGGGCTCCTACAATCGCCCACCTCTCCGCACGATATACGAAACACATCACTTTGGACAATCGGACGAGGGACGGCAGTAAGTGTTGCCTTGCTCGCCTTGGAGATCATTTGTTTATCGTCCAGTACAGATTTTCCGAATCTGGCCAGCTGTGATTTTTCATGCTGTCTTCACGGGCTGTGAGCACAATACTACTATTCCAGAGCTATGTATACTAATATTGCCCGCACCGCTCGCGGAAGTGATTGTCTTCATCACCGATATGACGAGGTTCAAGCTTTCGTAGGTCGTTTTGTGTCTCCGAGTTGGGAAATCGTTGTTGACTAATTCATTGTGGACCTAGGATCAACAACTCGCTACTGGTTGTTGTCGGTGTTGTCATTGGTTTTGTCTTGTCCTACCGGGCGTCCAGTGGGTAAGTCTTGCCATTCCCTTCCCACAATGAGCGGATTTACTGAAACGTGACAAATAGTTGGGAACGATACAACCAAGGTCGAACGATGTGGGGTGATGTTATCAAATCGTGCCGAACGATGGGGAGAACGGTCTGGTTCCACGTTCCTCTCAAAATGGTAAAAGATCGTGATGCCACCCTGGAAGAGAAGAACCAAGCTCTCCTGGAGAAAAAACTCATCTTGGATTTGATAGAAGCCTATGCAGTGGCTATCAAGCATCACCTTAGATCAGAGACGGGGATTAATTACACAGACCTACACCCCCTGGTCGTGAGCATGGTTTATTCGGCCTCCGCTTCGAATTGCTGATTCATCTTCGTCACTTTAATAGGCTCCTCTGTACCAAAGCGGCTCTGGTAGAGGTCCAGGAAGCGTCGAGTCGGTCGCTGGGCTGACCTACCCAGCATCACCTCTTGAAGAACGCGATCAAACTCCCGGTCGTTATCAAGCCCCGCGAAGACGATACCGTGGAGTGACGCAACCTGATTTTCCAGCCACTCCCGTTGCAGCGATATATGGCACATTGCCAGCCACCCAACCACGCTGTTCCGATGGTGTGGATGGCCAACCTTTACTCCCGACATCCAGTCGATCCTTGGAAGTACCTCAATCACCCACCAAAATCGTCTTCTCACCCGTTCTTCTTTGGTTGTGGAACGTCCTCACATTTCGAAGTTTCAGAAGCCTAGCTGACGTTACTGCAGACGTCAAGCAACAAAAGAAGTCGCGCGATACCTTACTTTACTCGTCCAGGGCACATCGACCAAAGGTTGCTGGAGGAGGCTCAAACCTACCACTCGAGATTGTGAGGACAATTAGCGAGTGGGTAGGAACCTTAGAAGCGCGAGGGACGGCGGGAAGTAAGTAGTCTCCACATATAGCAACTCGATTGGCGGACGGACGGTAATCTCAGTCTGCATAAGGTGGGCCGTTGACAGGGATGTTTATTTGCTTGCAGCAATTCGAGAACGCTGTAACCGGTACGTGAAGTCAGCGAGTTCCCGTGGGCCGCTACTCTTGTTCTGAGATGCCAGTTATTGCAGACCTTGAGAGAATATTAACGACTCCATTACCACTGTGAGGCTAGATGGGCGTACATTGGTGCCATATTGAGGCTGATCACTTCTTTACAGGATCTATTCAGCGCATCTACGGTGATTATCCCCACGAACTTCGATGTCTCATACTAAACTCATATTTCCCGTCAACTTTGTTATCGCAGACAGTGAGTATTATATCACATTGAGTGGAGGCACGCTAAAAGGGCTTGCGCAGCACCGTTTGGTTGTATCTCTTCTTTCTGCCGTTCCAGTTGGTCGAGCCATTGGGATACATGGCAATCCTAGCCGTTTCAATTGCGTCGTTTCTCTATCTTGGGTTCCTCGCAGCTGGGGAAGAGATCGAACAACCTTTTGGTAGGTGCAGTGATACGTATCTTTTAGTCGAAACTTAAACCTGCTTGATCCACCTTAGGATACGAGGAGAATGATCTCGACTTGGATCTGTTCATCAGAGAGGTACCTAGGTGACGTCGCCATGTGGATTTGCTTTCCTTACATCCTTTTCCATAGGTCGTACGCGCGGATGTCGAATCGTTACTTCTCCGATCTTGTCCAAACTCCTATGAGGCTCTGAAGTCTGAACAGGATGAAAGGCCTAGTAAGGGACTTGTTGCTGATGCCATTCAAGCCCAACTCGAGAAGGAGAATCCCAAAGAGGGTGACGGAATTTGCAACGGTGGTGCTAAAGAAGTACCAGCTGCAACGCTACCCGGCCACCCCTGTATCAGAGGTGCCGACAATGATGCTAATCTGTCCAATCAACCGCCGCGGCCGAAGGCGACAGAACACCAAGACCCCGAGGGGGCTCGGCCAAGCTAGTGGATAGTCGCAATAGCTATGTTTCGCGTGGGGGTTTCTTTATCCAGGGCTTGCTGTTTGGAGTCTGCGAGTGTGCATAGCAGGCGACTGAGACTGGCGTAACTGCGAACTAGCCATATACGCCTGACGGCAAACGTGGGCTGTGGGTGCTTAGCGCGACATTCTCTTGCTCCTGCAGCCAGGTCTGTGAAACTCGTCTTCAACGATTTCAAAGAGTGTCTGGAAAGCGTGATCCATGTTGCATGGCTTTCCAGTGGGTGCTTGCAGCAGTCGAGTCTGGTTCCCGTGATAACAACGATTGACTGCAGTTTACTCCCACGACACATAACAAAGCCCGTTAACGATCACCTTCTCCCACTTCGAGCAAACGTCTTTGCTTGCCATGATCATTTTGCCTCACGCTGTGCGATGCGAGACCTGTTTTAACACGTGCTGCTGATGCCATGGAGAGCGACCAGGGGTCCAGGGGTATGCCGGACAAAAGCAACCGCGGTGAAACTGCTTGGTGCAATTACTCCCACAGACTCAGTCCCATCTGCAATTCTTCATCCAGCACTCACTCACCCAGTCCGTCCTTTCAGAAGTATCTCATACACGTCAGCGATTAGTTATTCTCATTCTTTACTTCTTCCCGTACAACACTTCCTGCAACCCATACAGCGCCATTACACCAATCCGCAGGTTTTTCTATAATGGTTGCTCTCTCTCGACCCTTCGTGGTCCTCTTGTTATCTTCTCTAGTGGCTGCCAAGTTCGGTCAGCGGCATCACCACGTACCCAAGCGTGTTGGGCTCCAGAGGCGCGCAACTGGCCCCGACGCGGTATCCAAGCGAGCTGTATGCGGAAAGCGTATAGCCAAGAACTCTTCGGTCCTCGATGCAGTGGTTCCGGCTGTTAATGCTGCTATTAACGACGCCGGCTCTGTTACAACATCTAACATCGAAACGGATACCACGACCACATCAGAAGAATCCGCTTCTTCCACTTCTACGTCGAGTACACACGCTGCCAGCCCAACGAGGGACAACGGCAAAAACGACGGCCCGAATCCCAGCAAAGGAAGCGGCTCTGGGACGTTTGTACCATCCAAGCCGTCATCCGGTTCCTGGTGGAAAGCCAACTCCGACAGTAACCAGAAAGTCGTCATCGCCCATTTCATCGTTGGCAACGCATACGTCTGTACTATCGTCCCCTCTTCTCGCCGCATCCCGCTTACTCGTTGGATTTTTTTTTTAGTCTTATTCCCCATCCCAATGGGCCTCGGAGATCAAGATGGCTTCCGCTCAGGGCATGTGAGTCCCTTGCACGGCCTTGATGGTGATGGCACAGATCCGCTGACGATCTCCTTTTCGTAGTGACGCGTTTGCCCTTAATATCGGATATGATTCTTGGCAGCCCGACCGCGTTCAAGACGCATACAACGCCGCCGCTGCCGCCGGCTTTAACATGCTATTCAGCTTTGACATGACTGTGCTACGGTGCGATGATAACGACATCATAAAATCCAACATTGCAAAGTACCACAGCCATCCCGCTCAACTCAAAGACGGCTCTGGGGCCTCTATTGTCACCACTTTTGACGGCGGTCAGTGCAAGAGTAGCGCAGACTGGAGTAACGATATGGATGGCATCCCAACGAGATTCATCCCTGCTTTCTTCAACGACTTGACAAACAACGTTCTGAAGACGATATACCCTGTCATTGGTGGGGATCTCTTGGTGAGTCACCTTCATATTGAGAAAGCCTACTGGTTTGTTGATGACACGTCTTGTAGTGGGGCGGCGCATGGCCCAAAGGGAACAACGTTATCGATTGGAGCGAAGACGCGTATCGCATTTCAAGGGATGGAATCAATCGCGCAGCAGGGGACCTCTACGTTACCACTGTTTCACCATGGTTCTTTGCGGTACGTTTGCTTCATGCATCCATGTGCCTTCTTGTTGATGATCTGGTTGGCAGCATTACCCTGGGAAGAACTATATCTGGCACTTCGATGACTACCTTTATGCCAAACGATGGGAAGATTTATTTAGCCACCGCGATCAAGTCGACATCGTGGAAATCGTCAGCTGGAACGGTAAGCATCCCCAGCAATATCGTGCGTTCTTGCTGGGACAAATACTTATCACCGCCTCCAAGATTATGGCGAGTCTACATATATTGGACCGATTGGCAAGGACCAGCCCGGATCGCAGGCCTGGGTGACTGGATTCGACCATACAGGTATGCCAGCTTATGAATGACGAGGGCACCTTCTGAATGCATTTGCTTCGGCAGCATGGCTTGAGATGACGGGTTATTACGCAGCTGCATTCAAGACCGGGGTCAAACCAACCATCACCGCCGACAAAATCTTCATATGGGGTCGTCCTCATGGTGTCGACGATGGAGCTCCAGATGGACTCGGAAAACCCGACAGATCGTCTTGGGTGAGTTCATCACAATGCCTTGGACCAACCAGTTGCTGACAGACACTTCACCAGACGACTGATAAACTCTGGGTTGTCCTGTTTTCAACTGGTCCTGGTTCTCTCACTGTCACACAAGGACCATCTTCGACGACGACAGGTGTGAAGTCTGGTGTGAACAAGATCAGTCTACCTCTCGGAGTAGCCGAGGGAGTTACCGCCGTGCTGACCAGAGACGGGCAACAAGTCTTCAGCTTTTCGGCTCCGATTTCATTCGGAAACAACCCGCCTTCGTATAACTTCAACGCAAATGTTGCGGCTGGGCCGTAATCTCCTTTCTCCCTGTTGTTTTTCGATATTTCCGCGCCTACTTCTGATACCCTTGACACTCATTTTGCTTCATAACATCCCACACCGGATTGATACCCCACTTTGAAAGTACATTTATGTTTCATTTATTATACATTTGTTGTCTTCATGTACCACCTCTGTCGATTCGTGGAAATGGATACGCCTCAAATGGGTTGTTGTGGTGACTAAGCGACGTTATGTGATGCGGGCGGGCGGGCGGCCGACGCAAACGTCGGAACCTCGTATATTCTCTCCTTCCGACGTCCGAATGCAAACCCATTCGCCCACTCCTGCTTCACGGGGCACACTTTGATCCTTTTGACCACTCCGGCTGTAGGTCGTCCAGTACAGGGGTACGGTACTTTCAGTATCCGAGAACCGAGACTACGAGCCCGGTCGACGGTCAGAATTAGAAGATACTTTTGCGCACTCGCTGATCGTGGCACAACAGTCTCTGATACAGCAAATACGCAATAAACATTGCCCCCACGCGAGCCGATTCAGTTATTCTTCTGTCTGCTGGATAGCTGTAGTTTTCGGTGGTCTTTGACCTCAAGTCCGATCGGGCGAAGACAATCGTTGACTCGGCGATTAACACAATATCCGCCCTCGCTTGCTAGTGATATTCAACAGGGCCATCGGTTTGATTGCCTTTCTCCTTGGATCTTTGGACGTCAGATTTTCTGGTAGTCCAAGTTGCAGCTAGACCGTGCACAAATTGGAGGTTTTCCCTCATCTGTCCGATCTACGCTATTTTTCAGAAAGTCACATCCCGGTGTCCAGTGACGAATCCCAATACCCGGATATCTGTATCCAATCTAGTGGTTACGGCACAGTCATTCTCCATCCCCTTCGCCAATGGACTGGGAACGGTGTACCTTGGGATGGACACATGATTTCATTTCCCACCAGGCGCCCGCAGTAATCTTTGTGTCTACGAAAAGTCACTCGATTGTGCGGATGATGTGCTGTCGGGTGTGCCTGTTATGGATCGGTCCTGAACAATGGCTTGACTAGTCGTGACGGGACCAAAACCTGCCAGACGGCGTGTTCCATCCCTGACGATTCGTCATTGTGACATTCTCGACTCCCCTTGATAACTGTCTAGAGGGCATGTCCAGGAACCGATTTCATCTTGGCACAAGAATCTGTTGCAGGGTAGGTTGAAGGGTGATCGTCCTCTTTTGTGTGGCACACGACCACACTCTGAGTGATTATGGCTCGATTTCTCGCAATACCACTCGCAATATTTTGCATGCTGAGTGGGCGAGGGAGGTCTGGTAGGCGCTCAAGTGAACTTGGCTTGACGCGGTTGTGCAGTGCCTGTTCGGTCGAGTTTATGCAACTCCTGCTCGCCAAGTGCACCCTTGTTCATCGAGCGAGGCTGCATCAGCGAGCGACGCAATTTTTGCCCCCCTTGAATCACTCTAGGCACACTGATCTTGGCGCTGTTCTATCTTTAGAGCAACGCTATCCGTTCACGCGTGCCTCAACAACTTATGTACCAGCTGGCGTGGACTTCGACGCAAAGATATGTGTCACTCGAGTAGTAAGGCCTCTCCGAGACCGTTGAGGGCGCCTCCTGAGATGGGCTCTTCTCCACGAGTCCCTCAACCAACTTGCGCCGTGACTTCCTGAAAAGATATGGCTCGGGTACGTAAGTTTGTTACGACAGCGAGGGTCGAGCGTCGTGGCCAAGGTGAGCTGATTGACCGGAAAGAAGCAGGTCTCGATACTTCCGACTAATGCCACACCCTAATAGGCGGCCAAGTTCATTGTTCTAGTGAAACAATCATCTCTTCGCGTTCCCTCAGAGGGATTGGGATGTATCAACTTACGCCTTTGAAGCTTGCAAGTGCTATTCGACAGGTTGACGACGCCATACGCCATAAACTGAGCACGCCATAATACAGTCTGGACAAATTGTTACGGCATACCGTTTTCCCTAAAAGGGAGTGGTTCCGTTAACGCTTCCCTAGTCGTCTCTTTCACCTTGCCAAGGTGATCCTAGACACCGAATTGGCAGGCACCTGGCCCGGACACCTCGGAAAGAACCGAATTCTACGCGAATCACGCAAGAGAAACGCGCTTCTTGCTGCGCATTTGGGTATATATAAAGCGGGAGAGATGAGTGGACTGACTCCTCGTGCAGCATTCAGCTTCACACAGACACGTCTTTCACGGTAATCCTCAACATCGTCTTACGACCCCTTCACGCCTCAACCACTCTCCATCATGCGTTTCACCGCCGCCATCTCCATCTTTACTGCTCTCGCCTTTGGCGTTTCGTCCTTCGCAGCTCCGACGAACGTCGACGTGGGCACTCGTGCCCTCGCTGAAGTCGCTCCCCGCCATAATGACGGTTGGGACGGTCCCCATAAGGTCACCAGTTCCCTTCCGGAGATCCTAGACTTGACCCACCGTCGTGTCATCGACATTATCCCCGATTTACGAGGTTCGCACTATAACTTTACCGTCCCGTAACATGTGCTGACACTGTCGTACCTATATATTTAGCCATCTTCCCTATCGTCAGGCCTCCTAAGCCCCATCCTATTAACTGCGAGCGTGCCTGGCACTTGGTGTCCAAGCTCAATACCACGATCTTCGAGGGCTATCGTTCCATCCAAGACATTCGTCATTTACCCTTCGACCAGATCTCTAGCGGCTTGACTGTCTCTGATGTCGCATATAAAGCTGTCGATCTTACTACAGTACGTTGACTTGCTTGCCGAGGATCGATGAGTGCTGATATTGCGACTCCGTAGATCGCCACAGTCGCGATCGCTGCGGTGAACTTCACGCACATAATCCCAGAGGAACCTGTCCCAGCACCTTTCAATCTGGATGAGATTCTGAAGGTCATGTAAGTCGAGTGGATCTTTATATAGTAGAATGACACACTGAAACAACTTTCTTCCTAGTCATGAGATTATCGAAGGAATTTCACTGGTCGACAAAGCCGTTGACGAAGTTGTCAACGTTGTTGAGGGTACCGTCGAAGGGGTTGTCAATGTAGTTACGGAAGGTGTCAATGCCGTCGTTGATGCGGGTAAGGCGGTCGTCGGCTTCCTTGGCGGCCTCTTCTAGGCTTTCCGAAGGATGCGATACCACCAGTTTCGGACCAAACGTGTTTTCTTCGCGGACTCTGTTCTAGTACCTTGTTGCATGTGCCGATCTTTACGCCAATTCACGAATGTTATACAGTTCTGTCATTGATATCAATTATCCGGTGCACCTTTTTTACGTGGCCTGTTGGACCCAATCTGTGCGACTGGCGATGGCGGTTTGAACGTGGCCACGGGTGAGGCGGAGATACGCGACCGTAAATAAATCACGTGACCACCGTAAATTCACAACATCTCGACATTTCGACCCACGCCGAAATATAAGCACAACTATTTCCGCGAAGCAACAATGTTCAATCGATACGGGTACAGAGATAGGATCACTTAACTGCCTTGTATTTTAACCTTCCTCCTCCAGATGCTACGTCACCAAGGTCTGTTGTGTACTGTAAGACGACAGCCAATCGCGACTGGTCGGGTACAACAAGATACGCCCTACCCTTCTTATCCTCAGATCCCCTGGTCGAGACACGAGCCCACCTCAGTATGCTCAACGCACAGGTTTGTCGAGATGTTTCGGGGCAACCGGGCTGATATTCTGGACTAAGCAACTCCAGAAGTAACGACAATCCTACAAGGGTTACGGATCCTTCGGTAACCCACACCGTGCCTCACAGACTGAGCACGATGTCGTTCGACAAAGTCGACAAGTAAGTGGATTTCCGAAGGCGTCCAAATTTCGGGGATTGGAAGCAACTGGGCTGATAGTCGAAATGGGGTGGTTCTCGGCATAGCTCGCCACCAGGTTTCCCCTCCTCTATCATGACCTTCACGGTTCGAGAATCCATTCTTTGACACCCGGTGGTAATTCTTGTCGGAGATGGAATTTGGGCTCGACGTAGCCGGGACGGGGTTTGATCATTGAAATCACTTCCAACGTCCCGGACACTAAACGATTTGCGTATTAATGAATCAAATCAATGATTGTCTTGCAGAGGAACTTGTAGCCGTCATTTCACAACGGCTCTACGATCAGGCCAACTAAAACCTTAAAACGCGCGAAGAACGATCTGCCCATGGGACGCGAAGACCTGTCCAGGATGGTGGGCCAAAGGTAGGCATGCTGAATGTGGGTCACAGGTCAGCCTCGAGGCATGCCTTTCTGTGATAGTGTACGAGCACCGTTTACCTCCGTCCGAACTTCTCTGAACTTGCGTGAGCCGGAAATGAGGCGGACGCGCGGCGGAGGAAGGTTGTTCTGGTGGGTTTCGATTGTTAGTGTGATAAAGCGGGCATTGTATGAAAACCCGTGGCTGGATTTGGAGTCGAAGGAAGTCGTGTGGTGGGTGAGCGGGGGGACGAGCGTCGAGCGAGCGGTTGTCCTTCGAGATTGTTGCTGGGAGATCCTCATTTAGCTTGACAAGGAAGACTTGTGCGAGGTGTCTACTCACTGGCACCTCTATCCACGCGTGGCGAACGTGTTGTAACGAGGTAGAAGAGCACGAGGCTAACGTTCGCAGCCTTCGCTTCTATCTTTTGCACCCATCGCTATAGCGAACAGGCGGATAGCGAGCGGCCAGTAACTGGGGCTTTATTGACAAAATGCGATCCGGAGGGGGAGTAGTCATAAACGCGCGCTTCTCCGAGGGATCTCCTTTAGACCGGCGATATAATCTAAACGGCCCGCTGATCAAAAAGAAAGCGTCCTCCGGTGAATAAAAAAAGTTGGGAACTTCATCGACGTATTCCGTAAATGCGACGAGCGGTTGAAAAAGCCCATAACCCCATCACACTGCTTTTCTGAACCTCAGTTCCATCCCACATGGACTGCGAATTCCCGTTGCGTGAGAAGGGCGGATAAGCGACTGAGACATAGTTAACCGCTAGTTGTGAGAGCTGAGTATGCTCACGCTTCGATCCTTTACGTATAGAGCGTTTATGCTGTTGTGAGTGAGCTGGTCATATGGAAGAGAGTTGGAGATGGGGGGTGATGATGGTATGGTGCGTATGTCGTGAACAAGGTCATCACTTGATTGGGCCTTAAGGCCTGGTGTACCAAGAAAGCATATCCTCGCGGAAGGCCAGGAAGGCCTTGTCACCAATACCTAGGAAATAATATGGACATCCAACGACGCGACCAAGAGGATGGTCGTCCCTTCGGAGCCCGTAGAATAAGTCCGGGTAGCAGGTTACCGGGTAGCGAACGCACCTGGCACACACTTTCGGGATAGCCAAAGCAAATGCCACCGGTATGCCAATACCGATGCTCCCATACTCATTCCAGGCGGGGCGGGGGGACATCGGATCTATCTTCTGCAACGACATGACGAAGTCTTAACGACACTCCGTCAGTCTCGAAATACGAGTCTTTTGTCACACCATAGTGCGGATGAGACATCCTATGTCGAGTGAAAGTGAAGGCCAGGAAATGAAAAGAACCTCAGGATTAGGCTGCCGAGAGATCCAGACCCGAGGGGCGAAACCATTTGACATGGATAACACGAGCCAACCATGCACATAAGCAAGTTTACTTCGTAGCTTTCATATGCAGGTAAAAAGAACTAAAAAAGGATGAACGTGAGCATGATGGAGCACCCATCGCGTAAAACATACTTCACCTTACCGCATCATTTCTTCCCCGCTGTGAGGTAGTCCTGTAGGTACCAGTCGACAGGTTCGATGTGATACAGAGTGTTCCGGATAGAGTAGACAAAGTGACCGGACGGAGCAAGGTGAAGAAAGCACGAGCATAGTCCTTTCGGGGGATCGCACGGGGACCTCATTACCGTCACATCCCGTACCTCATCCCTCCACTGTGAGAGTCGACGTCGTTCACGCTTCGATCCTCTGGCAAGCCGCATGCCAATCGATGATAGCCATATGGAAATGTCGTATTGCCAAGGAGGATATCGTTGGGGCGGAACCGGACGGGCGTGTGATGGGTGGAAGGGATCGGGGAAAGGAAGGAGCCGCTTTCAGAGTTGCCTGTGATCAAGGGCAGGAGGTCCGTATATGCACACCAGGCGTATGGTGGAAGTAGTACCAAGGAAGGGTATCGGGGAGTACCTCCGACCGCTGGTATCAGACGAAAACACCCGCTGATAGAGACGATACGGTAACGACCGTACCCTAAAGGATATACCTATCGGAGTACGAAGGCATAATGAGGACCTGGCAATTGAATACTGATAACAACGCAAAGGGGGATCTACTTACCCGGTTCACCTGCACTCAGCAAGCCCCAAAAGCAGAGATCAACTCCTAAAATATTTGGGAAGGCAGCGGCATAACCCCCGATTTGCCACCCACGCAAAAAGATAGGACGACGATCCCGGGACACGTGAATCTTGAGCGTCGATCTTGAGACACCCACGTCGGAGTAAGTAGGGTTCAGCACGATCGTGCGGATGAGACATCCCATATCGGGTGAAAATCAAGCAGCGGGGAGTTGTTATGGGCGTTTGGAGCGGGAAGGTTAAGGGTAGTTAGACTGTATTGGGTAGGTCCTTCGTCAACGTGGGAGATAGGACATAGATGGCGCTCTTGTTGCCGAGTTGGGGGAATAGAGCCGGGAGAATGACGCAATGACGAAGCTAGTCGTCCACCGCGAAAACCAAGTGGTTTGACAAGACACTTGAAGGGTGGTAGAATGAAGAAATGAATGAAATGAGTCCAACCTTGGGAGTTGGGAGAGGTTTTAACACCATTTCATGATCAGACTACAAAGAAACATGAGTACCAACACATGGCGACGTGTAGTCCCTACCCAAAACGCGAAAGCATAAGCACGCTATCGAGGTGCGGAAAAGCTGAGATAACATTGAAATGAAGCATACGCACGCGATCGAGGAATTAACGGCAGGTTGGCTCGAGCATGAACCTACAGCCCACGTTTTTACGTATGATCGCGATAGGTTGGGACCTGACGATACGGGTATAAGTTGAACACGGCAGGCGACAGTCCCCATTTGGTTTGTCTGCAACGAAGTGATAGCGGCAGCCCGTCGTTGCCAAAGGGGGTGGGGAGAAACCCAATAGCCGTGTAGGTAAACGTAGCTTCAAACTGGCTTGGTTAGACGAGAAGGCGAGCAATTGACGGTTTGAACTTTGCCCAAACTTTGCCACGCCAGAAGAAATTGTCACCGATGCTGAGAACAAGAAAGATTGGGAGTCCATCAAATGTGGCCAACGACAAGTTAGAAGCAATGATTTGCTGAGGAAGTCGCAAAACCGAATAGCCTGACAAGGGATCCCTTGTCGTCGGGTAAAGGCAAAAAACCAGCCTTATTCGACGACGTCACATCACGGCGACTTGGGAACACTCACACACCCCCTCCCTCCAACAACCCCCGACAACGGACCCTCTCCCCCTCCAGGACTACGTCCGGAACACATGCGGGTCAACGCACTCCGCCTCTCCGCGCGTTCACCACGCCGGGCGGGGAGAGTCCAGAAAGGCCTCCGCCGCGTCCAGCTCTCCCCACAAACCGCACGCCACAGCACCCGCGCCGTGTCCGAATGTCTCTGACCTATCGCCACCCTGCAACGAAAAAATCCGACCTGTCACTCGCAAACAGTGTATCCTTCAACCATACATCCCTGCCCACGGAACTGCGTGAATACCCTCGACTTGAACTGTGGACACTCGGAAGAAATTCGCGAGTGCGCTGGAAGTTCCCGAGGCGGTCGTTCTGGCCCTCTCCCGAAGGACCGTCACTCACCCGCGTTTCTCTTCGTTCTCCCATCTGTCAAGCGTTGGGTCGAGGCTCTTGTGAAGACGCGTCCTAGACCTTTCCCGACGGTACGGGGCGCATCACGTACCCTATCCCCGCGCATACAAGACGGGGCATAAAGATAGCGATATAACGCGGAGTAACCACTGGAAAAAAAGAGTGATACGTACAAGTCGCTTTTCTCAATTCCGATCTCAGTTGTCCTGGAAGTGAGGTCGGGGGTGACGCTCTCATAGGGCCTTCATTAAAAGGCAATAACCCAAATCGTGCCGCCCACCGCAGTACGGAGAAAAAGTAAGGAAAATCAATTGAAAGAGGAAGAAAGTAAGGCCGTGAGGTTTGGGTTAGAGGTACGCTACTGGCGGTGCACGAATCGTCAATCGAGCCAGGGACGCGCACGCGATTATTCTAAACTTTAAGCAAACAACGAACGCGAGTGTCTGTAGCGACTACGGGGCAAGCGGACTCGATGGTCTCGACGGACAGTGCGGGGAAGAGATTGGGGGTGGTAGGAAATAGACAATGGTAGTCATTATGGATTCGACGAATGGGACCCGATTCCGTCCGGCGGCGATCTGTAAACTTTAAACCTACCGCTCCTACAGTATTGGAGGGATTCGGGAAGGAGAGAGATAAGCGTTTTTAGAGCCAATTGGAATTTTCTGGAGAGACGGACCGGGTTGGTAGGGTTTAAGAGAGGTAGGCTTCGTCGATCGAGGTGTTTCGCTCAATGTGGTATGACCCAGATGTCGTTTACACTTTCACATGTAGACTGTAGTGGTGTTGTCAAGGGGCTGAATACAATGGTTAAGCCATGTTCCAAATGCGGATGTACCCCTTCGCGGAGGTGGACAAGCAAAGACGAGGCCTTTGAGGGAACGTGTAGGAGAACGACACAACGGAATAGATCGTCCTTGTCGTGGAGAAAAAGAAACAGCGAGCTCACTTGAGGAGATACACGATGAACAGCAGGTGGGTGGTTTATTGCTCTCCCAGCGAATTGAGTAGGACGTCGTGCTGGTGGCGTTCCTTGGTGTGGGGATGGTGATGGGACGGACGACCGGACGGAAGAGATGTATGCGGTATGGCTTGGGATGGATCGCGTTGTCCCCTCAAGTCGTCGAGAACGTAGATGTTCGTCCTGGACAAGCCGAGTGGACAAGCTGCAAGGCCATGTGGCCGCCTCGTATTCGTATATGGTAGGATCAATATCGGGCAATGAAGGAGGTCAGATGATTTCGTTCGACGGGACGGTATTTCGGATAAAATGGGTCGTGGTCCGAGGTGAGGTGGATGGCGATGGAGGAGTGCTCATCAATCACGGATTGTGGTACCGTAGAACACTGGGCATGTGGGGCATGTTCACTGTACAGTTCTCCAACTGACCAAAGGGGTAACGGTCTTCACAAATAGGGCAGGTGAACGGGGGTAGTTTCGCAAAGAACATGGTGGATGTCCGTCATGCTAACCCCTAAGTGGGGTTTCTCGTATTGGCTAAATGGCTAAATGACCAGACACGCCGCGGCAAAAGGGATCGGACGAGCCGGGATGGAGCATGGCAATGCAGTGTTGAAATGGACAGCTACTATGAAGAGTTGGCCCGGAGCCGTGTACCACAGACGCCAGGAATGACATTTGGAACACCCAAAAGCCCAAGGCCTGTGTCCAGTGGTATTACGTTGACGCCCCCAACGCAATGGCTGTCAGAGCCGCAAGGCTATCCGTTGAGGAAGGTAACCGTGGAGAGGCCTACGTTGATCAGCCGACCTCCGAGGACGTGCCATACAGGCCGTAATGAGATGATAACGACGAAGAGGGCGAAGGGTGGGCAGCCAACGAGTATCACGTCCACGTCGTGGTGGAGTGTACGATAATCGATCTCGAAATTCGCAAAATTACCGGCGATAGAAAACGGCACGTTGAGCGAGTGATTGGGTGGCGGGCACCCTCTCACTCCAACGTTTCCTCGAAAACGTGAGATGGGCGTTGGGGATGCAACGAGCGATCGGGAAGATTACCAAACGCTATTGGTCGGTGCCACAGCAACGTCAGAGGCGCTCACGGCGTTGAGTAGAGATGAAACATGACGTTGGGGCACTGCTCCTCTCCTATTGAACGAACGCAATGAGAAGACGGACAACGAGGCTGGCGAAGAGAAGATATGGGATAGGCCAAGGAACAAGGCCGTATCACATCATTGTGCGCATCATAAGGTTTGAAACCAAGGCTAGATATGTGTGGGTGGCGGTTATCGCACAACCCATCACGGAATGGCTGGCATGTTTCACGAGTTGCAAAGTGGATGAGGAAGGAGAGGAGAGAGACACAGGAGGGGCGGGTAACTGCTCGCCATCGCTGACCCCGTCTCAGCTTCCTGTCGTTGGAGCTGAGCTGGGTATGACGAAGGTGGCTCGTCGGGTAGTTATCCGGGTCGGGCCGAGAAATTTCCAACGGGAGAATGGCCGGTAACGGATTTTCCGAAGCCATTGTACGCAGACCCTGATGACCGGCAGAGGGTTGCCGGACGGGTGAGCGCGCGGACGCACGTTGATAGTCGAAGGCACACCCAAACGACTGGTCGGCGAAGGCAGCGTCAAACGCTCAGAGCGAGTTTTTTTGTCGGACTTGATCGGGGAGGTCCGAGCTCTGAAAGCAAAACAAGGCGGAAAAGGAAAAACTAGCGAAGGGGGGGAATCCGCTATTAACCATCTCAGTCGACATCGGAGGAAGGAGGTTGAGAATGTCGGGGATATAGGGAGGCCTTTTCCGAATGAATGAGCCGCCGTTGGAATGAAAAGGGAAGATAAGCATTATAGTTCAGGTGTTGTGCGCGTCCCTGGAGAGTTTAACGTCGTGTTCAACGATAAGCAAAGAGCTTCAAGAAAACGTTTCTTCTTCGCTGTATGCGGACCGATAACGATTGTCCTTGACATGAATATCAGCCGTCAAAGTCAATCATCGGGCGGGTTCATCGTGATATCCAAAATGAAAGCAGGCACGGCCCAAAAGAGAGTCGCACATCTTGCAACGAAATTCACGAGGGAGGGATATACATAGTCACGGATTGAGGTGTGATGGCAGCTCGCTAGTGGCCACAACGGAGGAACCCCAAGCCATAATGAAATCGCCGGGCAAGGGCGCTCGGAGAGGGGCAGAGAGTGACATGCGTTGGGAACGAGGCGGAAGTCCTCATCCATTCTGCGTGGCGCTAATCCACCGGCAGGGTCTGCTGTAATACCACTGCCCCTACAAGCCTCCCCAAAGCGGATAGCCCATTGAATGAGAGCACAGGACCGCTTCTCTCCGACGGAAGTCGCATGCGTATAGTCACACATGGAAATCGATGTATGGCTGGTTCCGTATCAGCCCCTTCGACGATCTTTGAGACTGTTGGCGAAAGATTTTAGTCGATTGATGGGTTGAGAAGGTGGTAAAGTTGAAACGGCGCTTTCAATCATAACGTTCAGTTGGAATTTGCGACCCAATCGGGTTTCTCCATTTGGCGTTGCGCCGCTTTCGATAAGCCCGCGCCAAAGCGAAACAGTTGATAGAAACACCCCATTACGACTGGTCGACGACGGTCCATGCGGCGGGGGGAATTCCCATGGTTTGGTGTGTAACCTCGCGGTGAGTGTACCCAGCAGCGCGCGCAATTGAGCAGTCAGCGCGTACCGTAGTAAGACAACTTCCACAAGGCTGCCTCCCCCGACATCCTCGTATACCGGGGGAGCGGCACGAATGACGCGAGGGGTTGGGGCATCCCCGTTTCTCACCGCCGGGAACGACGATCAACGTTGGCTTGTGGCGGGCACTCTCGGGTCAGCGTGTCCACCCGGCAGCTTTTTGGGGTGTCCAAACAAAAAGGGACGTTTTATTTGTTCGTGAGTGAGAAAAGCGGGTGCCAACAAATGCGCCGAGTTCCCGGGAGAGGGATGGGAGCGAGGGATCAACCATGTATAAAGCCTGCCCTCTCCGTTCAACCCTCCTCCCCAACCAGCAGCGGACCAGTTCATCCACCTCTCCCGACATGTCTACTGTCCTCCCCAGACCCATCCTCAAGTCCTCCATTCGCAAGTCCTCCACTTCCTCTTGCGACTCGGACGGAGGTTCTCCCCCTGCACGCACTCCCTGCGTCCAGTTCTCCCCTTGCATCTCTACAACTTACCTCACTCATGGCTCTATGGACTACAACCGCAGTCCCATCACCGTAACCCCCAACTCTTGTGCATTGCCAAAACGCGGTTGCCCAGGTCGCACTTACCGCGACGAGCTCGCTCAGTTCAGGCGTGAAGCAGAAGGTCGCGAACTCCCTGCTCTCGTCTCTGACGATGGTTGCTCTTCTTCAGAAGAGTCTGGTGAGTATCCGCCCACTCAAACCACCTCGTTCAAATCTTGACCACCCAACCCGCCATCAGATGCATCATTACCCCCAATCCCCGCATACACCATTCCCACCTCTCTCCTCAAATCAAAGTCCCGTTCTTCCGCTTCGAGCTCGAGGCGCACTTCAAAACCATCCACCTACTCCTCTTACTCCTCTTCCTACTCAATATCCCGGCCTGCCTTTGAGTTTGACGGCCGCGACGACATCTTCGGCGGCTTCTAAGCCCCGACTAAACCTAGGAGTATCTGGCCAACCATCTCTCAGTTCCATCCTCGGTCCTCCCATCCCCTCGGACCACCGAACGCTCCCCATCCCCACCACCATCCTCACGCTACTCTTACTGAGAGATCCCCGCGCTCGTTCTCCAACCGCACTACCCTTTTTGCCCTACTTATTAACCTTTTTGCTTCTCCCGTGCTTTCGTTCATCCCATTAGCCCCCTTTCTCTTTGGGACTACCCACTGCTTCAGGCTGTTTCTTGAACACTTGTTGCTCACACTACCATCAGCATCGCCATCATTACCTACTAGTACCACTTAATACCCTACCTGGTCATGCTACTCAATTCATGCATGCGATTCACTCTCGACAAAACAAAAATTGTGTAGGAAGGAGCTTGTTTAGCTAGTTTTGAAAAATGGAAAAATTATTCGTTGCAGCTTTTTATGATGTGTTCGTGTGGGTTGACAGGTGGATGTACGTGCGTCGTGGGCCAGTTAGGTTTGCAATCGACGACCACCTAGCTCAACTCCCGTCTTCCTCACAACTCAACCCACCCACCCCTCACTTGCAAACAAATCCCGACGCGTAAACTCACGAATGGGTTAACTCCAAGGCGGGGTTCCACACGACAGCGAGCTGTACGTAGGTATTCGTATCTGACACTGACTCTCGTTTCCCCGCCTGAACTCTGTATAGCTTCTTTTCGTTCGCGACCATCTGATATCGGTCCCTCGGTGGACCTAGGTGCGGATTTTCCTTTCTGGTGGGGTCAGGGGGTGTTTTTGCGGTGGGTCCATATGCTTTGGTGGGCGACGTGGGCGATTGCGGGTTCGATTCGTCGTGCCCCCCGCCACATACACGTACCCATTCACGGCGACTTGATTTCCTGGCTCGTTTGCTTGGCATTCTGGCTCTTTGGATGGGTTATTTGAATGGGGATTCGGAGCTAGGCTCAATGGCATACGATCATTTCTTGGCTTGGCGATTCGTGGGCTCGTTCATCGTCGAATGCGTACCATAAGCAAGCATCGCCTAAAAACTTTGTGCTGCGGACGATTACTTGTTTCGTTGCTGGGTGCTCTTGGCGTTTTTGGTTGGAACCCATCACGCCCCCCATGAGGAAATTCGCCAAAAGCCTCGCCAAAATTGGGACTGCTGCGGATTCGCACATGTATTCCATTTAATCGTATTTCGCGGTGCGATATATCTCTTGGTGTATGAACGCGGGTGTACCGTGGATGGACGGGACAGACCATACCCACTCCTTCGACGGACGTCACGCACCCCCGTCGGGTGCACCTTCTCCCCTTACTATACTCCCAACGACATAGAGTAGGAGGACGTGCCGCACCCCACCCAACGGTACGACCCCCCGTTTTCACAGCACAAGACGCGGACCTCACCTTCAAGCGATCCTACTCTGACTACGCCATATGACTTGCACCCCTTACTTTTTCCCCGACCTCTCCGACCGTCGCATAGGATCGCTGCGCCTACGCTCAACCAGCATACATAGTCTCTGTTGTTTCCTGTGACGGTCTCCGGCAGACTCACGGCCACTCATTCTCGATCGGTACAGCTTTGCCCCTCCCGCCTCGGTCTTTTGCTGCGGGGACTTCGGTTGAATGGGACACCGAGAGGAGTCCGAGTGTCTCTCGGAAGGACGTGCTATGACGTTAAGGCCTTTAGGATGAGCACTGTGTAAGCCGGGGGCGAGTATATTCGGCTTTCTAGTACACCGAGTGCATATGCATCGATGGCTGTGCCTATGCTCTGTCCGTCGGGCGTCTGTGTCTTCCCCTCCTCGCTCTCCCGTCGATGCTTCTGGATGCTTTGAGCATCTGGAGACCCGGTGGTTCGATGAGCGCGGTTTCCCCATATCTCGTCCGCATGGATCGTCGTTTTTGACCGTTGGTCTTTCGCGATGGTGTTCGGGCGAAGACGGAGCGAGGCGCCTATGTGCGATAGGCAACGCAATGTGGCCGACGACGGGTTGCGGCGATCGACGTGCCGCTTTTGTGGTATGGGCGTTCTAGCGTGAACTTTGTTGACACTTGACGGGTGGCTTTTGGTGCTCCTATCCTATCGGGTGCAGGATCAGCTTAAGGAGGTCCGCGAGTTGTTTATTTTTAGTGTTCCCTTTAGCGAGGCAGGTGATTAAGGGGAGCGACGACTGTTGATGTTTATGTTGCGCTCTGAGGAGAGATTGCGTCATAGGTGATTGGGTTGTGTCTTACCCTCCGTCGCCGAGTGGCGTTTTTGACATGGCGGTGTTTACGAATTTTAGGACAAGTTGCTGCGCTTTCGCCGAGTATGTTTCGCTGCTCGAATTGACTGTTGCGACGTGGTAAAGCGAGCGTTGGACACGTTTTCGTTTTTACAATTGCGATCGACAGGGCTTGGGGGACGGTCGTTGCCGAGTCGACCTCGACACAAGTCAAATACAATTGAAACTTGATTCAAGGTATGGTTCTCAATATGACGTGACGTATATGGGGCCACTTTTATTGTTCATGATATACTGCGTTTGGGAGGTGCGGAAGAATGTCGTGAAATTGCTGTGAGAGGGTTTTATGCGTGGTGGTGGGGGATTAGGGATGTCGTTTCAGGCTGGATTGAGTAGGAGCGGTAGCGGATCGGTGGATACGCGCTAATTGCGAGCACAAGTGCGGAGGAGGGTTGGGTAGATCGAATATGTCCGTATCTAACCGCGGAAAAATGGTTTATGCCGACGGGAGATGCCGTTTTTACGTTTGGTGGGATAGCGTGGATCGATGCCTTGGTGAACAAGGTGTCGCGGTGCGTGTATTAGGGAAGAGAGGGAAGGCGGTGGTATGTAAGCCTCGTTGTTTTAGCGTTTTGCGGGCGGGTACGAGCGTGTATTACTATCGAGTGCATGGTAGGTTGCTAGGCTGGATACGTATGTCTTGTTACGGAATAGCTAGGTTGGGAGGTGGTTGAAAGAAGTACTTCTATAGAGGAAGGGGGGAGGTTGAGCTTGTCATTTTGCGATGGTGGGAAGGGAAAAAGGCTATCTGGCCTAGGTCTTCTTCTCTTTCATTGTAGCGAAGAGAGCAAGGTTTTTTCGTTTGGGTGGGCCCTTAACAGAGCCTTGAGAGGCATGGATGGAGGACGTGCGTTGTAGGTGAGTACATCCGATGCCTTCCGTGTTCAAAGTATAATGGTCTGGATGCAAGACCTCGTCGAGTGGGTATGTTTGTTCCTTAGCCTGGATTCGGACCCGTCAATCGCGTGCGTAGGTATGCGTGTACCTTGCATTCGCGTGCCGCCTGTCAATACCGTCGAGGCTGTGGGTTGGGTTACCAGGTGGCTCTTCTCCAGTTGACATGTGGGTACCTCTGGAGGTTATCGGTCGGGGTTACTCGCTTTTGTGAGGGACTAGGAACGAGTGGGAGTTTGAGAAAGGTTTGGGAAGGGTTGTGGTCGGTGGTGGTTGGCCGACGGGGATTTCGTTATGCCGTCACGTTCACACGTCGAGTTGGGCTTCTCGTCGGGCGCCGGTGCGCCGCACTCGACTTCTTCAATCAACCACCCTCCCCGACAATATTCTACGAAGACTAGCAATTCATTAGCGAAGCCCAGCTCTCAACCGTTGTACTTCTATCGCTCCAGCTTGGATAAGTGTTCCTCCTCCTCGGCGTCGGGCGAAGGGTCGCAGTTATCAAGTACCTGATCGTGTTGATTTTCGCCCACCACACCTTCAACCCTTGCAGGTTCCTTTTCCTTACTCCGATCCGCGTTCCCGCTTTACTTTTCTATCTTCTCCGGAACCTCTCTTCGTGTGGTGGCTACGCTCCAGGGTTAATCCTGTCGTGCATGCAGAGCTTCCGGGAGTGGGAACACGGTAATAGGGATTCGTTTATGATTGTGGTGTGGGAAGCCTACGGTTGGTTCTTTTGCTCGGAATGTGTAATCGTGGAGATGAGAGGTATTTGAGCTGTGAGTTTGCTCGTCCTTTTGCCGAATCGAGCGTGTTGACGTCATAACTCTGGAGTGTTGGGTTTGAACGTCGGTTCCGTGCAAAGTGACCTCAACACGGCCTGAAGGAGCTTCAAGACCCCTTCAATGACTCGCGATGACCTGTCATTTTCTGAAATGACTTTGTAATCGTCCAGGGCCCACTCTCCCACACCTTGCACCACCACCGCCATCGATATTCGAACCTCGACCTTTCCACCCAATGCCAAAGTAGAAGGTAATGGCCACACATCAACCCTGGCCATGTCGATCTCGCACGAGAAGCGTTTATTCGATCACTTTCGAGGCTTTTCGACTGCCTCTGGAGTCCTGAACGTGAGCGGCTCTATCGTATTTCCTGGGGCTTGTAAAACTGTGGCAGAGGAGTCAATGTGAGAGTAAAAGTGGGGAGTAAATTGATTGGGATGCATTATCAGGCTCTTTCCCGTGCTCATTGTCGACAAGGTTTGAGATGGGTTGGTGATGGGATGGCTGTTGAGGTGAATTGTACGCTTCGTTGATCCCCTCAGTGGTATAAAAGACCACTTGACTTGCTGATGGGCTAGTCTCTTTTCGCTGGTTCTTCTCCCCGTTCGCTGACTGTACTGTGTCCCCCCCGATCTCGCCAATCGGCCATTTCGCCCGCCGCTCCCTCCTATCTCTTCCACTCGCACGTGAAACGTTTACTCGTCACTCTCCCAGTGGCGATATTCCGTTCTTTTCACGCTTGGACGGCTTCGTTTGCGTCACTGGGAAGCTCTCACAGAATTGTAGCCTTCGACCAGTAAATGGATTCCCGTCCTTCGAGCCGTGTGGGCCACCCTAGACTGCGATACCGATGGTTTCCCTCCATCGATGACCCTTGTGGTGGACGCCTGGTGCCTCTACCGGTACCGTCCGTGGTTGTGCTGTCATCCTCGACCTTCTAGACGTGGCCATGTCCCCTCGCTGGAGGCACCCCCTTTCTCAAATTCACACTAACCTTGTGGGATCGTATGCCTCTGGTGGATTGTATTGAACACTTGCATGCGTGAGGGGTTAGCTTGGCAGCATAACTAAACGTCGTCAGTGCCCACCTCCGCACCCGGCCCTCGTGCAGTGGAAATGCACATGCAGATGAGCTCTTTTTAACTGCCGCATAGGGCGCCTCGTGAGGGACGCCGACCCGTGTGGCTGGAGTTTTATGGAGAATGTTGTGGTTCGGGTCCTTAATTTAGTTGTCGAAGCTTTTTTTGGAGGGTGCGAGTGCACATGCCAGCACTGCCAATCGTCTGGACGTCCTTGTGCCATCGTTCGTCTGGTGATGTGGTTGCTCAGTCAGCGTTGGTCCCACACCAGGAGCGGAGGTATGGAGAGATCCCTTGTTCCCGTCCCGGGTCATGTCAACTCGATGTCGACGTCATTGTGTGGTTGATAGCCGGGTGGAGTTTGGATCCCATGGTGGTAAAAAAAACTCTGACGACGGAATGATGTACGGTTGGTAAGTTTGCTCCCTCGTGATGGCGGCTGAGCGCGGGCATGTGTACGGGCGACGTGATTCCCCTGTTCGACCACGCGCCGCTGCGGGGGAGCGGTAGATTGACGTCCAACGAAGGCGACGGGCGTCGGGTCCAGACAAAGCCAGTTTGGAAGCGGTGGGATATGACGTACTGGGCGGCTGCTCTGGTTCTGGCGGCGCAGGCGTCGGGACTGCCTCAACTGGGAATTGCACAGCTATCCTTGGTACCACCGTCCGGCGCGGACCTGGCTTCTTCCAGAGGGTCAAAACAATGCAAGTAGGTTGTGTGTATATAGGATACTGTGAAACGTGTATACATTGTTCAAGTTGAATGGTGGCACGAGTTTGGCCACCTGGATCCACAGGGCCGATGTTTAGGACGTTATTCGCCACTCGTTGGAACACAATACTGCGAGTTGGTATACTAATGTTCCAGTCGTGAAAGGGAGACGCCGCTGAGTGGCCCAATAGTTTCATGTTACAAAGGCACCGGAATGATGTGCGTCGCGCCTGGAGCGTCGGTCGCTATAGGACGGTCTTTCACATCACGTGCATTCGATCATAACCGCCTTCGCGACGCAAAACTACTTAAACTCGAGTCCTGCTTCCGAAACCCCTTGTAATATCCCACAAACGCCCCCTTCCTCAACCACTCTGATAATCTCATGGCCGCCCCAACTTACTCCCCTCTCTTCACCGCTGGATTGCTCTCTCTGGGAGGGACACTCCATACCGGGCGGGTTGATCCCACTACACCTTTACTCATCGATACGTCTCTGCAAAACTCTACACCTAGTATTAGTGTACTCGCCCCACCATTGTCGCCTACGAACAAGAAGAGGGATTCCTCACCAAGGAGGAGAAGAAGGTCGTCCGTAACCGTCGGATCGTCGCCCATGGCAGCCATAAAGAGCCCTGCGCAGCGGGCACAGTTTGCACATCGCTCGGCCCAACGCACCCTCGTATCATCTCCTTCACGAATGACCACATCGCCTGGCGGGATCTTCCCGACCTCGGAAAACCGTTCACTCGGTCGGTGAGTGCCAAGGGTGCACCGTCATAATTTTGACTGAGCCCAAACAGCACCCAAATCGAGCTCGACGCTGACGACGGATTTTGTTCTGTAGGTCACGGAGAGGACGTCCACCACCACCTCTGCAGAAACCTGTACCAAACGCCCCACTGCCCGCATTACCGCCACTGCCCTTTACGGAATCCAATGAACAACGTCCGGTGTACCTCCGACGAGACTCGGATACACTCCCACTGCCTTCGCCCACGTTTGCGTCCTTTTCTTCACGACCTTCGACCACGGCGGTGCCCTCGTTACTGGCTCCAAGTCCCGTCATCGGTGGCCGGCCTCGATCTGGATCGGCCTCGAACCGCCGTGATGGCTTTGACGCCAAAACGCCACAACTGGCGGCCCTTCACGAGGAACATGAACTTGAAGCGAAAATGTCTCTTGAATGATACAGAACGATCTCCTCCCTTCACCTTTTTGTCTTTTTCATGGTCTTTGCGTGTACATCCATCCACCCGACATCCCATTTCGAGTCCGAGTCTCCCCACTAGCTAACACTATTCAAGTAATTTTTGTAGTTCAATCCATCGCGTGCATCCATTGTATCTTTTTCCCGTTCACTTTTTTCAACTTGGCCGCAAGAGCTTCTGTATCCTATACGATTTACCGGGTCGGTTCCTCCCCCGACTGTTCACCCTTCCTAGTCTCCCCGTTTTACGCATGCGTTCATGACCTGATGCACGTCTAATCCTTGCCAGACGTTTCCGTTGTTTTATGTTTTTCTTTTCTGGTTGAAAGAAAATGCTAGACGTCTTTGTTTGGAGTTGCCGAGAATGCGTCATGGAGACCAGCAAGCTTTACTTGCTGTGTCGTTGGGCCCAGTTCCAGCTGGCAAAACCGGCAGTGTAGGATCCTGACATTTGGCGACAACCCGGGAGTCTGTGAAGCACATATTCATGTTTACTTAGGCGTTACTGCATAGATGGCGCTTAACGAAACGGGTCGTATGAACTGGCCGTCGGGGGCCAGTGAATCTATCGTATTGAGGCACCAGATGCCTCAACCAATGCCTCTTCCACCCTGTCGACGAGATCACCAATTATTTTCCTATCTGCAGCCGAGAGCTGGTAGCTGAAAGCCGGTAGGGTTAGCTCAACAATTACCGGGAGGATTGTGGATTGGCGTGTACTAACATGTATTGGGGTCGTTGGAGCACCTTAAGGATTCCCTCAGTGCCAAGGCTTTCGACTGGTAATTGTTTCGACTCGGCTATCTGCCCGACTGCTTCACGAACAGCACGGACAGCATCTACAAGGTTTTCCACTGCTCCTTCAGGAATGCGGCGGGGAGGATTACGTCTATTTATGGGTTTTAGTCCAAAGACGAGTTATACTGGCTGGCCATCGGTTGTACTCACTCTTCACGTCGACACGTCGACAACCACGACATTATACCAGCGCTGGGCTTCTATTTGGGCACTGGTCTCCTGCGTTCGTGGGGCAACCTTCCGGTTACTGGACAACAACTGTATGAGCGCCAGACCACCTGTACGAAGAAGCGTACATACCTCCATGTCCCATTGGCGAGGGAATCGTCCGACTGGCCCCTGGGATGAAGGGCAACCACGGCATTGGGGGAACCAGTGATTGGAGCGGCAAGAGCGGAATGGAGGGCGACAAAAAGAGGAATAATGACGGACCAAAGCATACTGGAGAGGGGCGATATGGGTGTAGAAGAGGTGTTGTTAAAGAGGGATTTGTTGGTAGTTGTCGGCTCACGACTATAAGAATACGACTCGATTTTGGGTACCCCTTCAAGCGTCCTCCATATCATGGGGATCATTCCAAGACTCAGTTTATTGCCAGGCGAAGTTAAACGACCACTGCAATGGGTGAACTGCTCCGACCCCTTAATTGCCGTTCAAACGTTTAACCAGACGCAAGATGACAGAACCGAGCTATCTTGGATCGTATTCGTCTACGTTGTCTGAGCTGGCATAATCTTGGTTCAGGAGGGGGCATAACCGTTGCAACTAATCTGGGAATGAGGTCGGGATTGGTGCAGCGTGACGGAGTTAAACGGCCCTGACCTCCGCATGCAAAGGAATAACCGAGCTGGCATTATAAACGCCTGTTGCGATCATGAGCCCCGTGCATGACGAATACTGTGCTATATACATCCGCTAAGTGTTATGAAGGTTTTGCTGCGCGCTCCACGTCACCTTGGCAATCAAGGTGGGACATGACGTCAAAGTTTCGTCCGTGTCCTCTCCTCAGTAACACCTCTCTCTTCCGCCTTTCAGGCCCGTAGCCTGGGCGATATCCACTCCACACTACGAAGTATTCTTCTGCGTTGACAAAGGTATATGCATTGGGTTATTCCGTTTGGTTGCAAGTACTGCGGCTTTTGCAGGGCGAGCGCAATTCACTTCTCGACGGCGTTTGTGAACTGAACTTTACTTTTGGAATCTTGCTGGCCGTTAAAGCGCCTGTTTCCCGATTAATTCTTTTTGGGCGATGGGGACTCATCGACAAGGTCGCAGTGCTTCGTCCGCTTCCCTCGTCGCCCTCAATTGGCGCCAGCCCACGATGACGAGCCGTTCAACACTCGGCACTGCCTCAGGGACACGTCGAGGGTTGTTAATTTAGGAATTCAGCCCAAGATGGGCCCGGGATCGTCCATTCTGATACATCCGCGTTTGACGCCACGGCCGATGTTCACCTCGCCGACGTCGAATTGCTCGGAAACGTCTTTTTGCGGGTGGCAATTAACTCCGCTCCCTCAAAGGATGATAACGTGTTGCGTTTCCGTGGATTTTGAAATAGCGGAACGCCCGTATGCAGGGCGAGCTTTTTACGCCGCCCTCGAGCGTATTGACGCCGTCGACAATTCGTAGACACCCGTTTGACTTTTGTCACTCTCAATCTCCGCTTTCCCAATCCGGCGGCTGTCGAGAAACACATCGGACGAATACCACCGAAGACATGGACTCCCTCATGGTCGTTATCCTCAAGTGAGATCATCATTGTTTCGGTCTCCGCAAATTCTTCCCATTCCCGCACACTTGCGTTTGAACACGTTTCTTTTGGCAGTGACCTTGAGGCGAGGCTCGATTCGCAATTGTGCGATTCCGCGGAAGGGAGATTGCACTGACCTCTCGGAGGGCTGGAGTGCCTTTTTGTTAAGCGACCCGAGGCATACCGCGTCGCACAGGAAATAACGCGACAAAACGTAGATGTTGGCTCGACTCTTGCGTGCGGCGACTTGATTAGCCCGGTTTGGGACGATCTTTCGATCGGCGAAGCTGACCTTCTACGCACCTTCGCCTTACAACCAAGGACAAGCCAAACGGTGCATCATTAGCATACGGTTGACGGTCCGTCCGGCTTCGCGGTGCAACGACCCGTCTCGTATGTGCGTGTCGTCTCGAGGGTCCTGAGATGCTTATCTTGTGCCGTCTACACCGCTGCATCGGTGACATTCTAGCTCGCTCAAAAGAGCGTTGCTAGACTTAGAGTTCAAGATCTACGACGGGATTGAGTCAGAGAAGTGTTAGACGTACCCTCCTTCTGCACTATCGTCCTTCTCTTCACCCGCGCGGAGAGTGGGATATCTTCTTGTTCCACACCTGCCCTCCGTGGGCGGTTGTGTCGTCCATGTCAGACCCGATGCCGTTATGCGGGATTTGGGGTGCGTTTAGAGTTTGTGGTCTGGGCGTCGTGGTCTCGATTGATGGGTTGTGCGGTGCTTCGCATCGGTAGCGAACCCGCTCGAGGATAGTTGAAGCTGTTAAGATCATAGAAATACCGTGTTAATGCCTCGGTATGTAAGCTATTTTATTTTATTGTAGTGAAATTATTATATTGGCGAGACTTCCGAGTTTGGGAATCGTGTATCGAAGTTGTGGTTGCGACGAGCGTTGGGTCCCGCCTCTTGAGCACGGTTAGTAGAGGCAGGCTGGTACCACCGTCTTCAGAGGATATACTCGAGAATCATAATTGATGATGCCGACATCCAACAGAATTGACATGATTCACGAAGTGATCAGGGCAGTAACTGAACAGGACTCGGAGCGGTGCTATCGAAAGGCCCCTACATTTGACTAGAATAGCATCAAAGCTACTTGTTATAGATGGGGGCTTTGGCGTTGTCGCAAGCATCTGAAATGAGTATGGTTGAGAGGCAACTGATGGGGAACATCATTGAGGGTCAGAGTGCTCGCGTGCAGGTACCCAACGGTCGTATGGCTTGTACGAAGCCATGGTTTGAGCTCTTCAATGAGTGGAGATACACATAACAGGAACGTATACTGTTGTTGCATGAGAAGAACAGTCGTTTGGCTCGTCGAGACGAAAATTTCGTATGAAACCAACATTACAACATTCGCCAACGACAGAGTTCAGTAACGTATCGGCTCCAAAATGGAGATGTCGATGACTTGGGCAAAATAGGATTGCTTCATGGGTCTGCCGATGCCAGGCGTCGTCGGAGGTTCTGTTTTAAATTAGTGTCATTCGGCGAGATTGCCTTTTAAATAGCGACACCAAGAGCAGGGAGACCGCATGGGATGCAGGTAAGACGACTCGCTTGAAGACAATCAGATAGATGGATAGACGATTGAGTAGAGCCGAATTGCAATCCCCAGAGAACGTGTGTCGGTGGCCATTCGACAAGGCTCAGCGGTTAAGCAAACGTCTATTTTGGGTAATCTCACCCAGGCCGGGTCATGAAATACCAAGACGACCAAGACCATATCAATAGGAAGCACGGCCGGAGGTAGCGGACGTGAAATGAATAGGTCTTGGTTAATGTCTTGGGCCTTGGTAGCCAAGTGTAAACACTATTTTTGGGACAGAAGGCGTGGGGCTCCAAGACGAGCCACACTAAACATGGAACGTGGACTTTCTCAGGGTTCGTTTCCATGTAGGGCTCGGCAAACGAGGCGAGCAGAGTTCGCCTTGGATGCAGCCAACGACCACCGGACATTGTGCGCTAGCCCTCTTGGAGTACAAAAGACCCACTGAGATGAGGTCTACCTTATGGGGGAGAGGGAGAAACGAGGGGCAGAGGACGGAGAGAAATTAAAACTCCGCGTGGGTGTGCCGACAAGGACTATTTCCGAGGGTATCTTGTGGATATTCGTGGCCTGCCAAGGAGTGCCAAGAGAGAGACCACCGCCAACATTAGAAAATCCCAATGGTACGCTCCTTCCCGCTCGTTAATTCTTCTACAGACGCTAATTCCCCGTCCTCGCCGCTCCTTCGAGCAGGGCAGACGCAAGATCGAGATCCAACCCATCACCGTCAGTCCCAACACCCCCACTCCTCCACGTCCCACACCTAACACAACTTTTCTCTTCTACAGCACGACCGTAATCGTTCAGTCACCTTTCTCAAGGTTCGTTATCACCCTCTCTCCCTGACGCTGTCGTTGGCCGCAGTCCTCACCCAACCCATCCCCTATCCAGAGAAAGAACGGTCTATTCAAAAAAGCCTACGAACTAGGAGTCCTTTGCTCAGTCGACGTCTGCGTCATTGTTTTTGGTGCGTCATTCCACGTCTGAATTCGATTTTCCACCAATTCCAATCTCGACCGCGTCGTTCTCAACCAGCTCACAATGGCAAACTGCACGAGTACTGCTCTGGAGACTCTAGTGCCGTCCTGGAACGTCGTTTAAAGGTGAGCTTTTGCTCTAGTGCCCTCAGTCGTCGTTTGCTGCGGAGCCTGTCCTCGTTTGCTCATTGGTCCACTTTGCATCCGATGTTTCCCCTTAGTACACCGGCGATCGCGACATTCGCCGCCCCACCGATTTCAACAACTCAAAGTCCAATGCCGCAGACAAGGGCGACTCTGACCCAGAAGACGAAGGCGACAGCCAAAACGAGGACCCCGTCCGTGCGCCTGGTAAATCAAAGTCGACCACATCCTCAAAGACCGCCTTAGGTAACTCAGGGATGGAGGTACGTCCCTCACCCGTATCTCTAGGTCGTCATTGAACTTCAGACCTTGTTAGCTGCCGTCCGTCTCGTCCGCCACCTCGTCTTTCCCGCCAACGGGCAACTCCAACTTGCCCGAAGGTCACTCGCATAATGAGTTTGAGCAGTCTTCCGGAGGCTTTAATGCCGTGAGTACCCTTTCACCCAAGTATAGACCTTTTCACCGATTTCATGTATTACAGCACCATCCGTCTTCTCTACCACCTGCTACTCATCCGCTTTCGATTGGTGCTCTTGGTACCTCCTACTTGACCTCCCCAGTCAACCCTTCACCCCCAACGACTCTGGCCCAGCATCATCAACGACTTGCCCAACAGTTCCTCGTTAACCAGTTGCAAAACATTAATCCCAACTTGAACACCCACCCTCCACCTGGCCAGGCAGATTCCGGGCCCAACTTCCCGTTTGGACCGCTTGGCGCGTTTGGTGTACCTCCGCGAGGTGGCTCTGCCGCGAATATGGTATTACCGTTCAATCTAGGCTCAGGCGCTGCGTCCTCGTCAAACCCATCTAGTAACGCCTACTCCGCTGCCTTCCTTAACTCGCTCCTAGGAACTGCTGCAGCTGCCTCTCCAGCTCCTGGCAATTTCCCAAACGCGCCAAATCAAGTTTCGCCCTTCACCTTGGATTGGCCCATCCCCGCCCCTGGAAGCGCGGCAGCCAACAGGCTCAACTCCCTTTCATCCACCAGTTCCTCCTCTTCTCAAGGCGCCGCTCAGGCTGCTAAAGACTCGCATACACCGTCTTCCGTCTCTTCAGCGTCCGGCTCTCCTCCAACTAGGCACCGCCAACCAGCCGTAGCGACCGCTGCTACTCCGGTTGTCGATAATACTTGGTTTGAACTCCTCCTGGGGTCCACGGCCGTCGCTATGCCTGGTCCCTCTGGTCCTGGTACTCGACCTCCGGACGCTACGGCAACACTATTCCCTCCCTGGCCTGGTCAACCCAACGCCTCTGGAGGTAAGCCATCGTCCCCGAGACCTGCCACTCCGTTGGATGGCATTCCTATCCCGGATTCCCTCCTCGCGTTAGGCATTGGTACCGAGAACAGCGGAAACACTAACAAGCGTGCCCGTGCAGGTAGCGCACTCGCGAAAAGGTCCAGCGGATCGGACGCGATGCATACAGATAGCCCCGAAACCGGAGGTACAACGTCTCCTCGCGAGAGCGGGGAGGAAGATGATGGTGGTGAGACCGATGGAGAAGGCGGTAAAAAGAAACAAAAGCGTTGATCATTGGTACAACCTCTTGTAATACGCTTGTGATACCTTGAGCGACGGACTCTGTTGAATCATCCCAAACTATTCTCGTCTAGTTGTTTCCTACATGCTCGTTCTTACTATGATTCCCTTTTGACTGTATCTATGTTCCGCACAATGTAGTACCTTTGCTCTGATGACCTTGCTACCACCCCTTCCAATCCCATTGTTTTAGACACTTGCTTGGTGCTGCTCTTCATCTATCCCGTTCCAAACCCAATTGAATTTCTTGAACCATCAGGGGGTAAAGCTGCAACAACGCATTTGACCTTGAATGGCAGAATTATTTATATAACATCCGCGAACCGGCATAAAACTCAGCGCATACAACAAGGTCCTGAAAGAAAATCTAGCGATATTTCGGAAAGTCTGAGAGAGGCCGCCAATGAAGTCGACGACCGCCTTACCCGCATTAACCATGGCATTGACACCTTGCGAATCGACATTGCCAGCTTCCACGACCGCGTTGACAACTTCGTCAATGATCTTGTCAAACTCTGAAATCGCCTTGGTAATATCTTTCGGACTTGGAAGCAAACCGACTTGAGCGTATTGCTGGACCAAACTAAGCCCTTTTCGACTTACACGACATTTAGAATTTCGTTCAAGTTGAAAGGTTCCGGGGTCGGTTCACCAGGGGATAATGTGCGTAAATTTCGCTGCGGCAATCACTACGGACGCGACCTAAGCCCCAGTATCAGCATTTAACGCACGGTAGTGAGACCGACAGCTTTATATGCGACGTCAGAAACACTCAGGCCGCCAGAGATCCGGTGCAAAGGCAAATGACGGATACGTTGAATGGCGCGAGAACCCTCAAAGATCGTTGTATTGAGCCTGGACACCAGATGCCAAGCGCGCTCGCAGTCGATAGGGTGGGGCTTGGGAGGTTTAACAATAGGGAAGATTTCTGGAAAAAAAAAATGTCCAGGAGAGCGTCGGCATATACCCCGTGACGGATGGAGTTATCGTGCAGACCTCGTAATTCGGGGATAATGTCAACCACACGACGTTGGGTCAAGTCTAGGATCTCCGGAAGAGAGTGGGGAGCCTTATCGGAACCGTTCCGACCTCCATTGTGACGGGGAGCGACTTTGGCAATGGGACGAAAGTCGACGTTGGCTTTCGTCGGAGCCGCGAAGGACGAAACGCCAAAAGTGAGAGCAGTGAGGATAGAGATAGCGGCAAGAAAACGCATGACGAATACTAGCTGAAGCATGAAGGGGTCGTAGGATGGTATTGAGGTCTACCGTGAAAGACGTATCACCGCAGAGCTGAATGCTGCACGAAGAGCCAGCCCTTCCAGCTCACCCCGCGTTATGCATATCCACGTTCGTCACAAAACTCCGAGTTCTCTAGCGTGATTCGGTTCTTTCCGAGGTGTCCGGACGGATGCCTGTCACTTCGGTCTGGGATGGCGTTGGCAAGGTGCAAGAGATGACTAGGGAAGCGGGAACGGAATGAATCCCGTTTAGGGAGAAGGCATACCGTAACGGTTTATCTGGACAGTATCATGATGCTCGCTGACGTCTATGCCACGCCAGATATGGCATATAAAGTATGGTGGCAACGTATGATTGGAAGGCATTGGTTCAAAGATACGACAGGCCAAGACAGGTGTGCCTAGAGCGATCCAAGAGTTGCTAGAACTGCATCGCCCCCTAGTGCGGCCTGGTTCAGTGAACAAGGGTGCGCTTGGCGAGTACGGGTTCCATAAACTCGGCCGAACAGCCATGGCGGAACCGCATCAAGGCTAATTTGTTCGAGCGTTTGCTAAATTTCCCTCACCAACTCATGCATGCGTAATATCGCGAGTGATGTTGTGAAGAATCGAGCCATGACCACTGGCACTGGGAATGGAATGTGGTGGTGTGTTACACGAATGAGGACGGTTAAAGGGCCATCCTGGCACCTACTTGGGCTAAGACATGTATTATATTCTTGGGAATGCGCTCCATAGCTCTCAAGGAAGGTCGAGAGGGCTGCAAAAGCAGATCGAACACGCCGTCATACGGAATTTGATCCCGTTATGACATGTTAAGCCATTGTTCACAGCCAATCCAGATGGTGGATCTGACAAAGAGCTATGCCTTTATTGCGATCGCCTGGTAGGTAAATGAGATCATCCGTCCACCCTACAAAGTGTGACCTGGGTACACCGTTCCCCAGAGGGTCGGAAACCATCGAGCTGTGAGCGCAAGAGTGAATCCAGCTGTCAAGGTATATGGAACCTTTGCTGTACACCGAGGCATGATTTCCAAGAAGAAAACACAGGTTGGACAGGAGAGGCGAAAATACCCTTTCCGCACAGCCTAACTGCGACGATAGGAAAACCTCTGACGTCCAGAGATCTTGGCAAGAAGGCAATCGGATCGATGACACTGTAGGGTATCAGCGGCGAGCGAGAGCGGGAACTGGAGCTGTTCAACGGATCAATGAGTGACAAGGTAGGTTCGCACACGCGAGATATTCAATGCATATCCGGTCTGTCGAAGACTGTTGTACCACGACCAGAGGTTGCGTAAGGACATACTGGTCGTCGGGTAGGCTTCCGGCCCCAAAGTATCAATCAAGCCCTGTCCCAGTAGTGGACGACCTGGAGCTAAACTGACCGAACTATGGCCCATGAAGTATTGTAGAAGCATGACGTTGCATTCCGTCGAAGATCAGATAAGCAGCGTATCGACTGGCACGTATTGCGGATCGAGCAAAGAGCGGGAGGTGAATAAACGGAGACGCGTTGGAAAGCGGAATAGTTCGGAGTTAGGACGGCGAATCACCGGATGAGCAGCTCGTTTACCGCCGTTTCAGGGATTGTCCAAACACCCGCGATTGCACAATCTTATGACGCTGTCTTATAACTCGATTTCTTCCCCCAATATTTCTGTATGCTTTGGTGAAACGCATTTAAGGGATGCATCGAATGGTACTGATGTTGCCCAAGAATCGCACACATCGCACACAAGCAACAGATCTCAGTCCTCACCATCTCCTATGTGCTCAAGAGTGGACAGCGTGTACATGGAAGGAAGTTAACAGTGCACTGATGGTTGGTACATTGTGTTTCGCGTCGTTCATTGCAGTCTGGTCTCCTCATGAGCGAACCTGTTTAAGCAGAAGCGCGACTGTCGGTGGACTTGATAGGTCATTCAGGATGAAAGTGACGCCTTACCCATGTTATGTGTTGCGGATGATTGGATACTAGGCGAGACATGTGGGACGTCTTCTCGTCGTTATCAGTGAATTCGGCGAATGGCGTATTGCCAAAGCATGCCGACTTTCCTTTACAACCGCTCCGAGGTGATAGGGTCCCTCTGCCCGGGATAGAGCGAGAGAGGAAGGTCATCAAATCAGTGCAAGTTGGGTAGGGGTCGTTGAGAGCCGTCCGGAGTAATTCTTCGAAGTCGGCAATCTTGTCTGCGGACGAGTTGTGACGATCGCAAAAATACTGCTGCGGGTTGAACTGGCGCATGATGTACCGTATATTATGCTCCCGCCGTGTTCTGAGGTCATACAGCTGCACGAGAGGTAGGAGGTTTCCCGAAGGTGTGATGAGCTTCTGTACAGTGGCGACCTTGGTGAGATCGACGTGGTGCATGTACCGTGAAGCCCTCTTTGCCTCTTCCTCCATGTTAAGCCTCCAAGTTAAGGTGTGAACCTTAATGATATCCCCAATGTCGTAGCTCCCCAAATTCTGGAATACATACTGGGAGGCCGCCATCACTCTTGATATCGGGAGTTCGTACTTCTCGCACGCATCCACCAGCGCAATTACAAGATCCACAGACTTGATTTGCACCGTCTCCAAGGGGTAGAAGATCTTCAATAGAACCTGTATAGCTTCTGCTGTTTCCGTAACGTCGATGACAGGTGGATCAAAGTCCCTATCCCCACTTTGTGATGCGTGTGTTGGTGGTTGGGGTAGATTGAACATGGTTTTGAATACTGGTGACGCGATTTGCAGCACTACCCGGAAGACTTTGAACTGTGTCCCACAAGGGGTGCGGAGGATGCAATCACCGGGCGAGCTGGCGGAGAATGGATCCTCAACAGCAAACGCGGACATCGTTGAGTCGCTACCTAAGGAGACAGTTGTTACGACGGAAGCGCAATGAGAAGCTATCCCATACTTACAGGATTTTCAAGTGCCAGATGATACGAGAATGTCAAAACGACAACACTCTGTCGTCCGTTAAATATATTGACTGGAGGTCCCAAAACGCCTTATCGGGTCGCATCATTTGGTGCATACCATTGCAGCTGTCTTCAATGGCAATCGATGGGCGATCCCTGATTTCCGTGTCGAAAGAACCCTTATAATCATGGTATTTCGCCCATGGCTCCCCCATTCGTTTCATTTCTTGCCCGTCTCCGTTCATATGTACACTGTTGGATGTGGAAGTATTAGTGATGTTGCCGCTTGCGGGCTGGACCAAACTTACAAGTGTGGAGAACCTTTCTGACTAGCATCCAGGTTTAGAGCTCACGACGTGGTTGCTGACTCAACCGGGTTCGAAGTCCAGCACCGCTTATATCCGAACTCCATGCCCAGCTCATCGAGGAAACGGGTAGCCCTCGCCTGTACATCACCGGTAAATATATGAGCAGTGATCTCCGCATGTTACATGAAATAGTTGGAGGTGGCGATAACATACGGTGGCCAGTTTCTGTGTCACGCTAATCGATCCAGGAACTACTACGCAGTTTATTGGAAATCCACATATTAACTACTATTGATCTTCTCGGAGGGTATTAAGAGTATATTAAAAAGCTTATCTATAATATTTCAATTCTATCGGTCTGATGCACAAGGATGTAGGCCTTTATCATCGGGAACGCCGAAAACCACACCCGTAAACTCTCGTGCCCGCCACCCACAATTGCCACTCACTAACTCACATGACTATTCTTATATATCTTTCACATCAGTAACTAGTACAGAATTTAAGGAAGAGATCGAGTTGCAAGACAGCGTTGAACGATTATGTAGTCAGTGTTTGGAGCACTTCGTTGAGGACAGCTTCAAGGTGATTTATGTTTTGAAGCGGGCAGCGCGTCGTATACATCACGCAGAATGTATGCCATGGGTGCCTTGTGTACCCGCAGCTCTTCTAATCTGGGTGCTGCATGCGAGGCTCCGTGTGGAGTCCTGCAGCGCGCCACAACGAGAGTCTTCAGCTCCTTGTCACCAACGTACGTCACGTTGAGTCTCCGAAGGGAAGGGAAGGGCCATTCCCAGACGCTCCCATCGACAAGACGCGGAATAGCCATATCCTTCAACATCCTAAGTGCGTTCGGCTTTGAGCCGCTCAACTCCAACGAGCGTAAATGGCCCATTTTCGTCATGTCCGCCACCTTCATCACGCTCGCCAGGAAGTCGTCACGGAAGAACTTGGTCACGAACTTGAACCTGAGTTCGATGTCGGATTCATCCGAAGTCAGCGAGAGATGCATTTTGTCTAGTTGGATCGCGAGTGATCGTGTGCGTCGGAGAGGATGACCGATAAGACGCAGGAAGTCTGACGAGTGGTCCGCGTTTTCGGTGATCCTTTGTACAATTTCTGGAGAGATATTGCTGGTAAGCTGCAGACGGGTGCAGTTTGGCGCGTCGATGTAGAAGAGGATGTTACAGAAGACTCCAGCTGGTGACCGCACCGTGAGCGATTCTAGCCCTTCCAAAGTCACCGTTTTGAGCGCCTTTGGTTCCGTGGTTTCTGAACAAAGTTCACCCTCCAGCTCCAACGACTTCAATCGGGGAAGAGACTCGAGAATGCGAAGCAAGCGGCTCGCCGTCAAGCGATATGGAGTCTTGATGTCAGATGTTCTCGGTGGGTGCAATACCAGGGTTTCCAGATTCCCCAACTTTCCTTGTGTAAGACTCTGCCACGGAACCAACACGCTCTTCAACGCGAACTTCTTCAACGCAGGCCCTGCGCATCCCAAGAACGACCCTTCGTCTGCTAAGAACCTTTCTTTCCAATTGAAACTCGTTAACACCAGTTCCCCCAGCATTGGAGCAGGATCGGAAAGGTAGCCCGTAGTTTCGGGGTCGTCGTTCATAGCGAGGGTGAGTGAACGCCATCGCTTCCTGTGAGGGAGCACCATCTCCATAACGTCGCGGGTGACACTTCCCATCCTAGGAGGCTGGCACACAATGGTCAGCGGGATATTCCCCGACCGTTTAATGCACCGTGCTATGCGTGTAAGCCCGTGCGAGTAGTGCACAGAAGCCCATAATCGAGGGCACGCAACGATGCGAGAGGCGAAGAACACCGAGACTGTCAGCAGGAGTTCGATGCGCCTGATAAACTCGGCTTGGGCTTGAGAGCAGGGTATGGATTGGTAGATGATTGTCTCGAAGAGTTCAATTGGCAGGCGGTGGATGGGAGTGTTGTGGGATCTTAGAATGGTAGCGCGGGACCTCCCAACTTCAGGTGTCGACTTTGGCTTATTCTCTTCGCGTACAGAGCGATCTAGATGGATAAAGATGGATTCAGAGTGTAATACAAATAGAGTAAGTTTATATACCTTGGTGGTGGACCTGATGTCCATGGGTGCGGTGAGGTCCCTCCCCTGGGGGATGCACTCGAGGTTTCTTGCTTGGAGGTGGGGTCCCTTTATCGCTCATACGAACGCAAGGTCGTGCGAGTGTTGAACGTTCCAGCCCTGTTGGAGATGAGCGTTCAACGCCGCTGTGGTTGGCGTGTCGTCGAATATCTTAAGGGTAGCGTGTTGCAGTTCCGACCACTTGCAATTTAGGGACTGACCAATGGTGTAACGCCAGTAGATCCATGCAACAACGCTTCATATAACAGCAATTAAGAAAACGGCGTAACACTACATAGATAAATGAGCACACATGCGACAAGAGAGCGTGACGGATATGCGACTGGTCCGAACCCTTACGATGGCGGAGGTAACTTGAGCACTTGCTCTTTCCCAGACACACCTTCCTCTGACAGCGTGATTTCCACAGAACCGTCAACCTGAACGATCGTCTTCACCAACGCCTTTGTCTTCTTGCCACTTTCGAGGTCGAGCTGAAGCGCGCCGAGTTTGGTGGTTTCGCGCACCTTGCGCGTCCGCGTCACAGCTTCCTCGTCTTCCTCGTCCTCCTCGTCTTTAGCCTCCTTGGCTGCGGCATCCCCTTCTACAAGCTCGCCACCTTTCCAAAGCTCGACCGTGTCCTCGCCTTCCCATACTTCAAAGCCAACTTTTTTCACTTTGGACGCGTCGACATCAAACCTCACAATTCTTCGGACGGGTAGAGGCGTATGGGCATAGACGAGCGGTATGAATGGCTTGGATCCATCTTCCTGGTGGAAAACCATTCCGATTGGTTTCGCCGTCGTGAGGACGCGAGAAACGCCAGAATCGACGGTAAAGGCGGGCTGATCGGCGGATGACAGTGAGGTAAGGAGTTGGGCTTGGAGCACCGCACCCAAGCTGACAACCTCGTAGGGTTCGATGGTGCTGAAGATGGTCGTCTTTTTCGTGTTAGATGTCTTGGGTTGCTGTGCCTCTTCGTCATCCTCGTCATCCTCGTCGGCGCCGATGACGCTGGCTTGTAGCTCATCCTTCAAGCCGGGGAACACTGCGCTTGCTCCAGCTAGAAGGACTTCGTCGACATGAACAATATCAACACCCGCTTGCTTGAGAACCTCCCGGACCTTCTCGGCGACCCCTTTATAGATTGACGAGATTAGCAGGTCGAATCGCATTCTCGTGATGCTGCCGCTGAAGTCGTATCCATCTTTGAGCGATTCGACGCTGCACGCCGCAGCCCCAGGGCTAGCGCTGAGCGTGCGCTTCGTGTGTTCCACGGCCAGACGCAGTTTCGCCTCTGCCCGACGATCTTGGGGATCGGAGGAAGGGAAACTGAGAGGGATTTTGGTCTTCTTGGTGAACTCTTTTGCGAAATGGTTGATCAACAAGGTGTCGATGGCATTTCCGCCGAGCGTGGTGTCGTATAGAGACGCAAGGGTGTGGATGAGCCCGTCCTTGACGGATAGGACTGTCAATGTGAGGGAGGACGCCCCCAGATCTACGACGAGGACGATCCGGTCGACGTCCACATTGTTGGTAGCACTCGAAGCCTTGCGTCGCTCATCGTACGCCAGTACAACAGCGGCAGCCTCGTCAACAGTGCCGACGAGCTTGACGCCAGCGTCTTTCGCGGCCGCAGCAAGAGCATCCTTCTGCTCAGCAGTAAACCAAGCGGGTACGCTAACGACCGTCCCGTCAATTTCCTTTCCGAGAAAGTCGAAGGCGGACTGGTGCAACGACTTGAGCAGCATTGCCGTCACTTCTGGCACCGTAATGGTCTTTTGCACCAGGTTTTCGGTTGGTGACTCAGGCCGAGGAGTGTCAAGTGGAGTCGACTTGATTGATCGGGCAGCCTTGTCCTTCTTGATTGCGAGCTTGGGGGTAGCGGTTCCACTGCCAGGAAACGCGCTCCCATTCGCCCCACTAGGGGAATACGAGATCGTGTACGCGGGAATATCGTCCGGGCTTTGCACTACAGGGGCAGAAGTGACATTCTGAGGTGGAGTGACTGACGAGAATCTGAGATACGAAAGTAAGTATGGGCACAGCACGACACGGTCAGCAGTCACTTTTTGCCAAGAAGATTCCGGAAGTTGGTAATCGTGTTCTGAGAGTTCTTCACGAGTTGGGGTCTAGCTTGGTTCCCAATATACTTGATATCCACGAATCTGGTCAACAACGACGGGGCTGACGAGTCTATGGGAGTACACGCATACCACTTCCGACCCGCTAAATGATACAGCACACGCAATCTGGCGTTCTCCATCTTCATTAGCAATACACTCGGGTTGCTTTTCCTGTGAAGAGATAGTGAGCACGAGGCGGGGGACACGCGTCTTCTGCTCGCGATCGACATGAACAGACCTTGTTGATAACCGCGATGCTCGCATAACTGTCTCCCAGTGAGATGCCCACGACGACAGGCGGGCCTTTGGGTTCGGCAGGCTTCTTCTCCTCTACCTGAGCGGGAGTAGCAGTTCCACTCGCCTTGGGCTTTGCGGAGGGCTTTGTGGGCTTCTTCTTCTGAGGGGCCATGGGGAAATCGAGGTGACTAGGCTACAGATGCGTCGTGGCTGGTATGTACAATGCCGCAGATAGAGGAGATGGACGACTTGGATGGGGTCGAGGGTGGGCCTAGTCACCTCCGTGTTATTACACTCCAGGCCCAGTATAAAATTTGGCTAGAGGGTGAAGGGGCCGTAATTGGTCAACAGGTCCAAATAACCCTGAGCGAGTGCAATGATGCCATTTCGAGCAGGCCGTCCCCATCCGTCAATTACATATCATCGAATGGAAAGGAGAGGTAGCAGAGGTGCGGCTTTCTACGTGTTGAATGTTTTTGCCCATCAAGGCTGGGTCTCGAGGACTAATATAGTTTTCACAATACTTGCTACGATATTACGACGCGATATCAAGTAGTTTTACCTCCCAATCCAAGGCTACTGCGCCCATTTCAGGTTTGCGTGGTAGGTTACCTCTTCCTGGTGCACTGATTATGACTTGTGGCTCCGCAACGTCTTCATCATTTTCCGGTTCCTTCCAAACAGTGTCGATAGCGTCTTTCAAAAGCTTCTCAAAATCTCTGATTTCCTTTTGTAAATCCCTTCCTTGGCTTGCATGTTCGTGTGTGTAGATCAATAGGTAGGGAAGGACTTTTGCGGCGCGGGCTAGTTTGCCGTATGCTCAGCGGCGATGCAGGTGTTCGCTCCGAAGACACGCTCACCTTGAACAGCCTCTAATCTGGATGGCATTTTGGAGATTGAAAGTAGGATATATTCTTCTTCCTCGACTGTCCCTTTCTTCCCCTTGTTCCTTGCCATCTTGCGTCTAGTCTTCGAGCTGACTCTACATTGTAGAACACTCCGTAAGATCGAACGCGCACGCAAGTACTAATGAGACATACTTGGACTTCTTGGAAGTAGCTGAAGGCGCAGCTGTGTATCTCGTAAACGTTGTACCGACTGTTGACGCGGCATCCGTCATGACGTCAACATTTTGGAGGTTAGTCTTGTCGTTATCCGGGTTGTAGAATGACTCTGATAGCAGTGTCGTCAATAGGATTCAAGGTTAGAGATGAAAGTATACAAAACCCACCTGGGTCCATAGCTTTCTTCTCCGTCAACTCTTTCAATCTCTCGCTTTGCTTCTTCAGCTGCTCCGTCATCTCCTGTAAATCCTCTGAAATTTGATCCCGAGTTTCGTACGAGCCGGGGTATAGAATAGTTTCCACCAGATCGAGTCGACTATGCAGGGCACACTGACTAGCGACGTCAACTTCCACTAGTAGAGAAGAACTCAGAACATCACCCACAATTCTATCTGCTTCTGGAAATTCGCCGCCCTGAACGAAGGCAGCGACCGCTTCGTCGATATTCTTTCCGTATTCCAAGAGCACGCGGCCGGCTTCAAGGAAGCGCTTCCGAGAGGCAAGTTCCTCTAGGAGAGACAATAAGTGCGACGAACCATTGCTTAGTTCATTACCTCACCTCCAACACGCGTTCCAAGTGCAAGGAGCTCATCGGCTGTAATACCTTCTTTCACGGCCAAGGCGAATAATTCCTGCCATGCATATGCTTTCTCATACGATACCAGAGCTCGTCTAGGCTTATGCGCCCGTACAAACGCTGATACGAGTAAGGTAATCAGGATGTAGGAGAGCAACGGTTTGTCAAAACTACTCACCGATAGCAGCTTGCCGAAACTCACGCCTCTCAAATAGATACTCGCCGTAAAGATTCAGCAAGGCCTTGCCCTCCTCAGGTGCATCAGACCAAATGACGAGCGCCTCGGTGTATAGCCTATGCTTTTCTACATACGCCAAAGCTTCTTCAAACTTGGCATGACCTGTTCACCAAAAGGCAACCCGTAAGACTCGTTATCGGTCAGATCAAGACATACCAACCCACCGGCTTCGTGTAACCCCTGCAACGCTTTCGCATACTTCTTCAAATAATCATCAATCCGGAACTTCTGATACCCCAATCCATGTTGATCTCCGGCATCTCGCAACTCTCTCAAGAAAGGCAGGTACTCCCTCGGGTCCTTCTTTGGCGAATGCTGGGCAATCAGGAGGACCAACGAGAAATCGTACATCCCGAGAGCGGTGTCAAAGAGTTTATCGGCATTGACAAGGAAGATGATATATTTCACAGCGTCCTCCACGAGGCTCGGATCCGTTTCTGGGTGAACGATGGTCAGTAGAGATCGCACTCGACAGAGGACTCTATCCTACCTCGGAGAAGGAGGAGAAGCGATAGACCAGCTTCGAGATCAGGCGGAGTTTTGACCACGTGTGCCGTCAAAATTGAGCTGACGTACTTCTTGAGATCCTTTTCTTCCAGCTCAAGGCGGATCGCATCGCATACCCGAGATATCGACTCTGGAGACTGACCGGATTGCCTAAAACAGATACATGTCTCGAAGTCAGACGGGGGTGTCAGCCACTATGAAACATAACATACCCCACACCAGAGAGAAACAGGTTAATATAGTCGACTTCAGAGACTTGGTCCGTGAATGACGACAAACGACTCATGAACGCCTCCGGGTCATGGTTCATCAAGATATTCAAGTCGATGCGGTGTTTGCGGCACGCTAAGAAAGCGCTCCGATACTCTCCCCTGACGCTACATCAGCCGACACGAAGTATGCATATCACGATACTCACGCATCGATGTCCCGCTTGACTACGGACAAGACCAACGGTCGAGGGTTGACTGTCTCGAGGTTTCCCCTGGGCATTTGCAAGACCAAACTCATCGTACTAGCAACGACGGTAACGATCCTTGATCCCCTCTCGATCCTCCTCTGCTCCCATGTGGGCAGCGGCACGTCCGTCGCATCGTCTTCCAGCAACGAGGCGAGTTCAGGAAGGGGAACGAATTGCGCATAATGCGCTGCAGTTGTAAAGATCAAGAACCCTGCTCCGATAGTGAAAGACGAGCAATTGGTCGACAGAGTGACACATTTGGGGGTCAGCGAGCTTGTTACCATGAGTTTGGACGTCGAAGTTAAGCCGCAGATCGCCCACTCATCCTCGTGGATGCGGACACTTCTGGCGTGTGGACAGTACTCCAGAAAAGTGGCAAATGGGGTGGTAAGCTCGTTCTCAAAATCCACTGAGATGGGGCAGAAACAGTTAAAACGGTTCTGAGTAGGAAGAGATCAAAACGAACCACGAAGGACCTCCCCATCGACGCTCTCCCAAGCTAGCTTACCGCCAATAAGATATACCATCCTACCCCGTCCAGTCGCTGGGAGTGTAGTCTCATAGTCATCAGTGATATCCCCATCTCTCATTGCGCACACGACAATGACGTCATGCTTTCCATCTTTGGGCAGCCCAAGAAGCGCAATGAACCATTCCTCTGGCGCCTCGGGGTCGACCCACGCGACGACCTGTCTAGCAGCGAGATTTCCAGGGACCTCACCGGACCAAATCTTCTCTGGTTCGGCCACCTTGCCGTCCTTGATGGCGTGCTTTGTCTTGAGGTGCCAGAGTTCGACAGTTGCATCGTCGTAAAGAACGGCAAGGGCGTCGGCATTTGCAGCCGCTGAGACGTGGACGGGTGGAGAAAGGTGCTTGAATGCTCGGTCGATTTGGTAGGATGACATGGGAGGAGGGACATTCTGTACACGGAAAGGCGTGATAAGGAGGGACGCTGGGTAGGAGTTAACCGCTTTGTTACAAAACTACCCGCATCTGCACATACCTCCATCAACCACGGCCACGGTCCCCATATCATCAGGCGGCATCACCGGGGACGCACATGTGTTCCACACTAGTTGATAATCGTTGACATCAACTAGAAAGTAGACATTAGCAGAGATATAATCAAATGGAGTATGCGAATTACCTCCTGTTATCGTAATGAGCCGTAGTGGGTCTTCGGGATGCCACCTCACAGCCGAAAATCTTGGAGTAACACCCTCTGAAGTAGCATCTGCCGGTATCTCCTGCTTTAGGTACCTATATCACAACATAAGTCTGTGCTCCAGCAACGGGGATGTGAAGGAGAACCCACCAGTGATAGTTTCCAGTCGTCCACAATTGAACTAGAACCAATAGTTTGAGACGAGAAACGACACAAGATGTTAGTCTCTACTCACCAACATCCTTGTCCTCTCGCTCGATCCAAACGCTCAGTACGGCGCTGTCAGCATTCCAAGCGAGTTCACGGACGCGGTATCCCCATCGTCTAGTTACTTCGACGTTCTCGTTTCCGAGTTCACGGAGTGTGAATTCGCCATGTCGCAGCCCGTTGCGTTCAAAGAAAACGACATCATGTCGCCCCCTTTTGCCCTGTCCGCCTCCAGGAAAGCCGAATCTCTGACTGGAGGCTATCAAGGCTCCGGAAGGCTTCCAAGCGGTGACATGCTCAAGACCCGGGACAGGTTCCGATGTTGACTGCAGTGCGCCAGACCTATCGTACACTCGGAGGACTCGCCGAACATGGGTGAAAGGCTCCGGGGTTGCAGGAGGAGTTTCGTGCTTATCGAGTGAAGAGACACTGAAAAATGCTCCATCTCCTCGCCAACTGATACGGGGAGAACCGTCATCATCAGGACTCGACCCGCCTCGGGCTGCTGCAGCGGCTTGATCGGAGGATGTAGCGGCGGCCTCCTTTCCCAACGATCCATGGAATTGGGTTTGTTTTGAACCCCATCCCACGTTGACGGATTCGTTCTCTCCAAAGTCTGATCTCCGGAGAGGTACTTCGACAATGACGTCAAAGTCCTTTGTCATTTGCAGCAAATTCTCTTCCCCTAAGCAGAGTGGAATTAGGTAGTACTTCACCTAAGGAGAGATAGCCAACCTGTCACGAGGACCAGAATATCAGCGTCAGGACTCCAGCTTGCAGCCTTGATCCCATTATCGACCGTTCCTACAATCTGCGTCGAGTGGAAGTGAGCCGTGACGAAGGCAAAACACTCGTACAGCCCAGTGGCCCTACCTCTGTGTTACCATCATCCACACCACAGGTTGCGATATCCCCTCCAGCAGTGATGATACACAAAGAGCGACTTTCAGGTAAGAAGTCCACCGCCACAACCTGGCTTGAACGTGATGTCGGCTGTACCGAACGAGTTTCCAAGTTTGATACATGCTGGGCTCGTAACTAATTCGAGCGATTGCGTGGGTAACCCACCGGCATAAATTCCGTGTAGCACGTACTTTGTCGTCGACCCGCCAAATGTCAAGATGGGCATTACCGTTGTCTATCGGATGTTCGGAAACGAGTAAAAGGCCGTTATTGTCAACATCAAATCCGACCGCGCAGATGATTCCTTTATCCGGTGCCTCTTCGAGGTGAAACGGGATAGTAGACAATATTGACAAATTCCTCATCTGCGCTTGGTAGGATATGTGGACTTTGGTGGGGTATATGAATCATCCGAATGATTGGAGTACTTACACGTGACGGATGAAACGCGTCAGGTTCTACGTGCATCCGTCAGTCCGTATTACAATTCAGTAGTCACCACCTCCTCTTGTTGCCATGGTCCACGAGCATGTACGTGCAGAGCGACGTCATTGAAGGGTCAGAAAAAATAAAGAATCTATCATAAACAGCAACTACAGGTACCCTAAATGTTGAAAACGCTCAAACTGCTTACAACTGTCGAACGTCTCCGCCCTTATTGCCTTGATCTTCTCTCTGTCTGCCCCAATGCCAAAGATGCCAAATTCTTCTTGTATTCGTCTGTCTCGGTCGTCTAGTTGACGTTGACATGTATGCCGCAGAGAGTTGATATACGTTCGTTCAACATCATGCTCGAATATTCGGACCTTGGGCGTCGTCGAGCCGGGATCCATTCGCTTCTCTGATGGTAGGGAGTCCCATATCTTGTGGGAGTGAAACGAATCGGGTTGGACATAATAGGGGACCTTGAGTCTGCTGGTCACCCTCTCGTGTGTGTATAGTGTTGTTGGGGTAAACGAGAACGATGGTGGATGGGAGGCTGTGGAAAGCATATCCGGAAATGAGGATAGGATAGAGAATAGGAAGAATATGAGTAATGGAGCGAGTTGAATAAGCGTTGCCCGTAGTTTTTGACCTGGAGTAAGGGGTTCTTGAGGTTCAGGGTCGGCAGGTTGTGGACGAGGTTGTCGGAATCTAGGGCCGAAGCCAAAGGTTTGGAATCCACCAGGCCCAAAGTGAAATTGTACTAGAGGATAACAGAGAGATCAGTGACAGGTCGATGGGTAGATCGAGCACGTCGCACGTACCCCCTGGCCCTCCGAAACCTCCACCTCCGAAACCACCGTTTCCTCCACTAAATATAAACTCGAACAACTCTTCGGGGGACATCTCTCCGCCGAACGCCGGTTGGAATCCACCGCCCCGTCGCCCGGCGAACATGTCGTCCATTCCACCACCTCCGAAACGGGATGTTGGATCTCGACCCGGATTAGCGTCATACGCCGCACGTTTTTGGGGATCAGAAAGAATGGTAAACGCCGTAGATACCACTGTCATCGCCAACAACGATTAGTCATGCAACGCTACGGCGAAGTGCGTAGTGCCATTCACTAACATTTGAATGCTTCGTCTGCTCCAGGAGCTCCGTTTTTGTCGGGATGTAATTGCAAAGCCAACTACAACGGAACATTCACATGAGCCCGAACATTCGAGAATTATGGCCCAATTGGCTCACCTTTTTATACGCCTTCTTCACATCTTCAGCATCACACTCCTTCTTAACATCCAGGATCTCATAATATGCGGTGACTTTGCAGGCTCGAACCCGCTTGACAAGCTTCTCCTGATCAGGAGTGAAATCTCGTTTTGGTGGGCCATGCTTGTGCCGTTGTGACGTCCCACTCGCAGATGGGTGTGCCTCCGCACCGGATGCTCGAGCGGCGTTCTGGGTGCTACTCGAGCCAGCCTCGGACGATCCATCGGAATCCTTCTCCTTGGCCTTAATTTTCTCCAGCAGTTCCACGGCCGACGGCGTGGAGTACAATGCGACCGACTTCTTCGCAAATTTCAGCGCAGACACAAGGTTCCCAGAGTCAAAGTGGGTCTTCGCAATGGAAAGACACCGTTGGGCTTCGTCTTTGTTAACCTCCATAGAAAGGGAAGGGTGGTGGAATGGTAGCGCGTGGAAGAGGACGGGCAGACCTGAAATGTTGGAAATTCGACGCGCGGCGTCATCTCCCGTTTCGCGGCCGTTCACGTCGCCATGAGAATTTCGCGCCGGTGAGCTGCTCGACACGTCTATCAGAAACCACGCAACTAACTTGGTCCCATATTTATCGTACTCAAGGCTACTCACGACAGCATTCTCAAGCGCCAACCCATCCGAAATTGCCTTCTTTTCCAAACTCTCCCAACAATGGTGGAACGAATCCGGCGAATTCGCTCAACTGCACGCGATGAACCCAGTGAGGGTCAAGTACATTCGCGATAAACTCGTCCACTCCCTCCGCGATGACGCAAACACTGTGGAAGAAGGAGAAGCCGCCATCCGGGCAAAGGGAACAAAAGTTCTCAGCGGCCTCGACGTTTTAGACGTCGGCTGCGGGGGTGGATTGTTATGTGAGGTAAGTAGAAACTTTGGCTCTGCAGAAGGAAAACGTTTGGGTTTACAACCCCTATGTCTTCCTTTGGCAGAGTCTGGCGCGGCTAGGAGCACGAACGCTCGGAATCGACGCGTCGGCTTCCAACGTCGCGATAGCGTCTTTGCACGCTTCCCAAGACCCTCGCTTGTCATCATCGTCGCCTTCTACGGCGACGGACTCTCCGATTCTGCGGTACCTTCACACCACCTCCGAGGAATTGCTGGCATCAAAGGAAGCTTCTTCCCCACCTCAATTCGATGTTGTGTGCTCGATGGAGGTGTTGGAACACGTTGACCATCCTGCCCAGTTCCTGAGAACTTGTGCTGAACTCGTCAAAGTGAGTTACCCGAATTTCGACCTATTGCAATCGCTGAACAGATGGATACCTACTTAGCCGGGCGGCCACATCTTCCTATCCACAATATCCCGCACGCCGTTAGCCCGCTTCCTCACAATCACAATGGCAGAAGACGTCCTCCGCATGGTCTCTCGAGGAACCCACTCTTACGACAAGTTCATAAAACCGTCCGAACTTGTCGCGTTTTTCCGGAAAGACCTGAGTTGGATATCTTCTGTCGGTGAAGGCGTTTCAAACCTTCCCTACTCACAAGCCGAACTGCGCGGGATGATGTACCTCCCCTGGGCGGGAGAATGGATCCTCACTCCTCGAGGCGCCCCTTTAGAACTCGACTGCAACTACCTCTTCTGGGCGCGCAAGCCTCCTGTGTAGCCAAACCACAATCCCAATACCCGCACCGCTCTCGAATGTTTCCATCGCTGCATTGCGTGTATCTCGGTAACTGTAAATGCCAAGAGATTGCTTTCCGTTAAAGAGCGAGAATATGCGGATAGTGAAAGAAGAACAGAAACGACAGTGCAGTGGATAGAAAAAGAAAAAGAAAAATGCAAATATGAGAGGGGGTGAGAAAACACCAGATGAATGATAGCTTAGGGGGGATGACCAGTATCCGTTGGGGAATCAAATTATGCCTCACTAGAATGTACAGCAGAAGGGGGATATATGACACAGAACGAAGACGAAGAGCGAAATAGCAAAGAGGAGATCCAAGGACTTATTGTATAATGCAATCAGAACGCGAATGATTTTGGGAGTCGAAACGATTTCTTCTACGACGTGTACCGTCCGACGGTTTCAAAGCCTGCGGTGGAGACACAAAGCCTGGCGAAACAGGTGTTGGCAAGGCTTGCTGTGGCAAAGTTGGTGAAGGTTGGGCACGACCAGCGGTTGCGACTAATGGCCTCGGCGTAGGAACCCCTGTCTCTGCGCGGACGCGATACGTGCTCCCTTGGCTCAGGCGGGTAGCTCCACTCCTCGTACTTGACGAGTGTTGGCTCCCACCATGAGCACTTTCGCGCCGTGTTCTTGACCTGTCCTCACTTTTTCGGAGAAGGAACCCACCACTACGTCGCTGGCTCCCACCAACGTCATCACCCTCAGGGAGATGAGCATTCGATGAACCCGGATCAGGCGTCGACGTTTTGGAGGTTCGTTTCCAGCCGAAAATTTTGTTGTGGAATGAAGGAGAGGAAGACAGCAGAGGTTCGTTGGCCAACGGCGAAGGGGGTATGGCGGGTGAAGGGAGTGGTCCAGACGCAGAGACACGCGGTGAGCCATTCGGTTGGTTCGCATACTGAGCGTACGTCAAGAGTTGTGCGCGAACGTCGCAGTGCGGCGTAGCGTCCTTGACGCAAGCAGCGTGACAGATGAGGCTGCATTCCTCGCACAAGACCGCGCTCTTTTTGACATGTTGATGACAAACGCGGCACGTCACCGCTGTATCATGAAACAGTGAGTCAGCATCAACCGCAATTCTTCCATGAGGAAAACCAACGCACGTTTACTGAACGTGGTCTTCACAAACGAATGAGGTTTCACGATGAACTCCGGCTCTTCTGAGGCAGGAGGGCTAACAGGAGGGGCGGGTGAGGGTGGCTGAGCAACTTCCTTGGCGATCTGTGCTATGTTCTGGATCGATATCTGCTGCTTCGCCTGGAAATCCATACTGAGCCTTCGCAAGAAAGGAACACTGTTCTCAGGTTGTAGATCCTAACAACGCCATGAGTCCCGCACCAATGCATTTCGCAAACGAGGCATGCCCACCTTGTTCAAACCCCACGTTTGCTTGAGCCACGGATGCTCAAACAGCTGTTCCGCGCTCGGTCGGGTAGCCGGATCCTTATTGAAACATTGCGAGAGAAAGTCCCGGAGCAGGTCCGAACACCCTTCAGGGATCGGGGGATGTTCATCCTCCACGATCCTGAACATCACCGATAGTGTGTTCGGGATATCGCTATACGGAGGGTGGCCGGTCAACAGTTCCACGACCGTGCAACCCAAGGACCAGATATCGGAGGATGTAGATGCTCCCTTCAGTTCGATAACCTCAGGTGCCACTGGACGTGTGGTGTAAATCAGGTGCAAAGAGAGGGAGGAAATGAAATACGCACTCCAGTTCGGCGTCCCAGCAACATTTTCGCTTTTGTTCTCCACAGCATTCAACGTAAGAGAAACACCGAAATCCGACAGCTTGATATTCCCATTCTTGGTCGAAAGAATGTTGGCTGCCTTGAGATCACAATGGACAACCTATCGTATCACCACGCTGTGAGCCGAGGAGTTCGCTACTGTTATCCGCTATCTCTCACCTGCTGCTGATGCAAATAATGCAGCCCCTCAAGAATCTTTGTAACGTACGTAGCGACCAGCGTTTCGTTAAGTTTTCCAAACGATTTCAACATCTGACCAAGTGAACCGCTTTCCGCGAGCTCGAGCACAATACTGAGGGTATCGTCATCCCGGACCATGCCTTCATACTTGACGATGCTCGGGTGATCCAGTTTCTTCAAAAGCTCCACCTCTTTCATGAGTTGCGCGACCTCAGTTTCAGAGCGTCCTTCCAGATTGATCCTCTTGACGGCCATGATCTGCCCAGTGCTGACGTTCAACGCCCTAAAGACGGCCCCAAACTGCCCCTTTCCAATGCAATTGCCCAATTGCTATAAACGATAGTCAGTACAACACGTCATCGTGAGAAAAAAGGCATCTTACAATATGGATAGGCGTCTTCCCTTCTTCCTGGACGATCAACGTCTTATGAATCCCACTTCCCCCTCCGCTGGTCATGGACGAAGCCCGAGTGAGATTCGTAGAACTTGCGAGGGCATCTCCATCACGCAGCGAATCCAACCTCGATTTCCTATGAAATCCCCGATCATCGAAGCCAGCGGAACCTCGACGTTCGACATGTGGGGGAACTCCCGCAGACCCGCGGCGTCCCATCCGGGGTGTTTGCATATCGGACTGATGTCGGGGACGTATCGCCGGCCGAGCGGGATCTTTGGGTGGCAGAGGAGGTCCTGACGTCATTTCTCCCGGAGGAGGAAGTGGAGTTCGAACGGCTCGGCCTTCATTAGCGAGAGTTGCAAGTTCTCCGGATGACGTTCGAGGGAACGGAACACGGATATGAGATACAGCCGGGACAGAAGAAACAGCGGGTAACGTCGTCGTCGACGAACTCAAGTCATCGCCGCCGGAAAGACGCTTCGGGACGTACATCCCATGCCGTGCAGTAGACTGGGTACGAGTGCTTGATCGGCGAAGTGGTCGAGGGATTGGGTGATCCAACTGTTGGGAGTCACTTCCAGAGCTCGATCCCCTATCATGCATTTCAGATCGATGCAACTGGAAACGATCTGTAGAAGGGCGGCGATCCGTCGGTTTCAGGAGGACATCGACGCTCTGGCTTCCCGCACGATGAGTTGGTCTCCGGAAGGGGACGTCAGTGCCATTTTCTGCTTGAGATGGGTTGCGATGAGGGGAGCTGATGGGAATCGGGCTGGTGGCACCATGTGGTGCTCTGGCTTTCGGCGTGACATCTACCTTGGCACTTCCTTGAAGGGGTTCGACTTCATCAGGCGAGCTGGCCATTTGTTCGGGGAGGAAAGAGCGTCCGGACCGAGATCCTCGCGTGGAAGGGGGGCTAGGAGACTGCGACGGAGGTCCAAAAAGGCCGATGAAATCGTCAGGCCACTTCGCTTTTCCCAGGTTGAAACCATTCGTCGGACGAGCTGAACCAGGCTTCCCATCGGAGCTTCTTCGGGTGGGCTTGATCGACCCTTCCATGTCGGTCGACTCCTCCAACACACGCGTCAGGTCAACCGCAAGCTCGCTAGATCTTCTATCACGGCGCCCAGGTCGTCCACCTATGGAGGGATCTTGAAGGTAGTCCGACGACGCGTGATTCTGTAATGCGAGACCTAGCCCTGAGGGTGTCGACTTCAGATCATATGATTTTCTCCTCACATTCCCTGGGGGACTCTCCAACGACTCCGGCAGTCCGAGGGCGGTAGCGACATTATTAGCTTCCTCCCGACCCCAGCTGCCGTCGTGCAAGATAGAAGTCGCATCAGTGAATATGGTATTCATGGTCCTCATGGTGCCGAACCTGTTGGACAAACGGTTCTCAAAAAGACCAGTGGCGTCGGTCGATTGCGTCTGGGCAGACGATGCAACAGAGACGCGATTGGAGGGAAAGCTGGGCGCAGCCCGTAGCGAAGATCGAGGAGGTGCAGGGGGAGGTGCAGGAGGAGGCGAAGGGGGAGCGGGCAACAGTTGGTTCTGACTACCAGACGACCGCCTTTCCACAGGAACGACGCGAGTTGGCGGAGGGGGAGGAGGCGTTGTCGGTGGAGGACCGGCTCTGCGTGGCCGATCAGAGGACAGTCGCCGGTCAAGGTGACCGGATGCAGCTGGCACATCGGAGGATGGGTCCGGCGTCATTCGACCAATAGCCGCACTAGGTGATGAGACCCTGCTCTTGCTTGGGGTGCTGGGTGCTCGGCTCAGAATGGGTCCGCTTCCGCTCATGAAGTCGCGATCCCCTTCAGCAGACCGTCTCAATGTTCCATCCTTCAACCTATCCTTCGCCATCCAGCGTTGAGTGGCCACATCGCCCTTCAGCGACGCCAGAATAGCGAGCACCCGAGCAACCCGAGTCACTCCTTCGACACTACCTTCCGCGAGATCATCCTTCCCAAACATTTCCTTCGCAAGCTCCTTTCCATCAGGACTTGTTCTCGTAATAAACTCCTTTGCCGCATCACGGAACTTCATGATATTGGAAGTCTTGACAAATCCGTCCTCGCGGGGGTCGACAAGCCGAATGGGCAACGGCGTGGTGGGACTAAGCCGGTTCATCAGTCTTCAATATAAAAAAGGAGTCAGAACGTGTGAGCTGAAGCTATGCATTGAATCACTTACTGAGCGAGGACATATCCATCCCTCAAGGCCTCAGAGAATATTCGCCTCTCCCTTTCTTCACCTCCGCCGCTTATAGTCATTGCGCCAGTGCCGGCACCGTTGACCGTGACGCTACTCGCATTGCCGTGACTCCCGATGGCAGAGCCATTGGGAACCCCACTCTTGCCCCAAATACGTTCTAATCGCGCAAGAGGGGCTAATCGGCGGTCCACTTCTTCCCAGGGATCAATCTTGACACCAGCTGGGGCGCCAGCGAGTCCACCGTACGGTGAGGTTGTGATGCTCTTGAAAATAGCTGGGGGAGGTTTTGCCATCTCCTTGACAATGAAACTGGCAGCGTGGCGCATGGCCTCCCTTTGAGGAGAAAGAATTGCGCTACCAAGTAGGGAGGAAGTGGAGGGGTGACGGCCATGGGTGCGATATACTGGGGATGCACCACGTCCGGTGGAGGGGGGCGAGGCAGGGCGAGTACCGGCAGAGCTGGCAAAAGAAGCGGAACTGGAGTTGCGTCGCTGGTACAAAGAAGATGGTGGTGGTGTACCAGTCAATATGGGAGGCGGGACGTGGCGTTCGCGAGAGGTTCGTCGTAAGATTGATTGCGATGGTATGGCAGGGGGGCTGGCACCAAGAGGAAGGTGAGATGCAGAAACAGATCCAAATGCAGATGGTTTCGGCCGTTGCTCAAATGATGGACGGCGGTCAGAAGAACGACGCGGTGGAGGTGAGGGAACGAGTTGGGGACTCGGAAATCGTCGAGTCGTTGGTGATGGGGACCTCGACCCTGAACCTGACGCGGACTCCGACCTCGAGACCGATCTTTCACTGTCTCCCTTAGCAATTTGGGGTCGAGCGCGTGAAGGAGGAGAAAGTCGTTCCCGCTCCGCTGAAAAGCGAGTGTGACCTCTTGGGGGTGTTTGCACGGTTGATGATGATGCGTGGGGGTAGGAAGGAAGAGTAGGAGTAGAAGGAGAGGGAGGTAGCTTCGTGGAAGAAGTTAACGCTAGCGTTGGTGGTGAAGGAGCTGGCCGAGAGCTACTAGTACTGGCCGAGAGTTTCTTTGATGGGGGGGAAGGTGGACCGTCTTTGGAGGAAGCAGTTGGACGACGTACCCGGGGAGGAGATATGAGGGCTCCAAGTTGAGTTACGGGGGAGATCTGGGTTTCCGGCGTGTCCTTGGTGTTGGGATCACTGGCGAGGTGCAGAGCAGGAGAGGAAATGGAACCCGACGATATTGATGGGGCCATGAATGATGTCCATCCCCCCGACTTTGAGTTGCCGCGACTCTGTGTATGTGTAGATGGCGAGGCAGCGGGGGTCTCAGTGGGTTCATCAGCGTGTTTTTTCCGGCCGAATGCCGCCCTGCTGGAGAGTCGCCTCAGACCTCGAATACCACCAGTGGAATCCTTAGGCACGTCCGTCGAGCGACGAATAGTTGGCTCTTTCTCCTTCTCCTTCCCCTTGCCAATGGTTTTATCCTTGTCCTTTCGCTTTCCATCACTTGGACCGGTGGTCGATGCACTGAAGGTTGAAGCGAGACCAGTCTCGTTTGGAATCGACACGCTGCCCTTGTCTCTGGCCTTTGAACGCGTCGCAGTCCTCAAGGTCTCTTGGAGGGACGCGCGGACCATCTGCCTGAACGACTTTGTTGGAGGTGGCGGGGAGGTGGCAGAGGAAGACTGAGACGGAGGGCGGTTGTTGGGAGCAACAGCAACATTAGAGAGGACAGCGGCCATGGTGGATCATAAGCGTTATCTAGTGCGGGCCATAGGGGAGGAGAGAAGGGAGAAGGAGCGGAACGAGAAACTCCTGTCAGCACCGTCGTCTGAGGGATTGATTTTTGCTACAACCCAATATGGCTTACCGTCTACGACAACCCCCTAAGTTTCCGTAAATCTTGAGTATCCCGACCGTACGAACGGGCGTTGTCGAGCAGTCGCCGTCGTCGTGAATGTCGTCGCGCGTGTTGTTTGAAAGAGGACTGGATGCGAGTTTGAATGCCGAGTGTCCGCCGGGAATGAATTTCGACGGGGGTGGGTTTCACTTTTCGCTCCAGGGACAACCTCCCACCCACAACCTCTCATGACGCGCTCCACAACATCCACAGGTCATAGGGGACTACCTTACTCGACGGCTGCCGACAATGACCATCGCCAATGACAACCTTCATTAAACCCGCAAGCAGAAGTTTACCCCACTATCCCCGTTCCGTAGAACATCTTCAGGTTCCAACTCGAATCCACCAACTCGTCGAAATCTGGGACTGGGACATGTGGCCTAGAGCAGCTCGGAGGGGCCGGACTGCTGTATCCCTATCTCCGGGTTCTAATCTTCCTCCGTGAAAAGCAACAGGTCTCCCTTGCAATGGTATCCGCACCAGCGTTGTAGTCTGTGCAACACTGCGTAGGCATTGCGGGCAAACTGATAGCCGGAATTCTCTCTTCTTCCCCGCCTCTCGACGAATGTCCGACGAAAGACTCGGAAAGCCGCCTCGAATGCACGACGTTTTTGACGTCACGAAACACCCCTATCCTCGAGGTCAGGATGAACGATCGAGAAGCCAATCCAGGAAAAATACCGACACAAGGGGCCAGCAAACGAATAAACGATTCCAGCCCACGCACGAGGCAGTGGAGGCCATTTTATCGCTGCTATCTCTCGGCGCCTCGGAATCCCCATGCTACCGCCATGCTTGGTAGTCCACCAAGGACACGTTGCTGCTCTCCGACGTACTAACCAGAACCGTCTTGCGCGAAGCACGTCGGTCTCCCCTGAACGATCCGCGTACTGCATAATCTCGCTGCTCATGATAGCGTCGATTCATTTGTGGCGTGTGGCAGGTCAGCCTCAGGAAACGTGTCTAGAGGTGCATCTCTGCGCACAAAATCGGAGGGGAGGCTTCTATTCGCTGACTGACAACCGAATGGAGAATAATAAATGACGTGACATCCCAACCTTCTGCATTCGCAATCAGGTGCAGGACTAGGACACACCCACGGGGAACGAAATATGCCTCCGGGAGATACGGTCACAAGAGAGAAACAAAGAGCACAGATCGAGTTGTGCAAAGCAATCCTCGAAAAAGGAAGGAACCACAGCACCAAGTGGAGTTTGCGGAGCAGCGGCCGACGAACACAGCGACATGCCTCGTGTCATCCACGCCATTTCTCGTTGCGGCACTTTGGCCACCGACGGCCGATATTGGGCACGACGTTGACGCACCAAAAAAAGAGGGACCCGCGAAGCCAAGACCCCTGAGCTGACGGGAAGACGTAACGTCTGGCATGTTCAGTTGCTGAAAGAAGATCAGGTTGGAGGGTAGGTTCAATAGGTCTCAACCCTGCCGAATATACGGCATATTCGAATCAAGACTGCGCAAGCACGAGGTCCATGCAAGAAGGAGAAACCAACCGTCGGGCTTCCCGCTGACGTCCAATGAGATAGATCCCAGAGCAGAGAGTGAACAAGGAAGATGACAATCCAAACCGTCGAAATTGTGCTGGAACAGGGAAGAGCATCCCCAAATCACGTGATGTGCGTGACGCGTCACGACATAAATAAGGCATCCCTATTCCCCCGCCCACAGACTGGAATTTCCACTAGACACGCGACATAGCCACCTTCATTCCATTCACCCTAGACCGATACAGAAGACCACAAGGGAGCGACATCACGAGTACCCAATAATTGATCAGAATAAAATAATGGAAGCTTGTCCATACCAAAAACGAAAAGGGGGCAATATTCTCCTTTCAAGGAGTCCCGAATCTCCTCAAGGCCTGTAACAACCTTCCGTACGCACTCGATATCCCCAACATCAACAAATACAAAACCTTTATTCACTCCACGCGATGGGCCGTTGGTCGATCCTCCCCGCCACCCCAATCCCCACAGCAGAGCTTCAAGCGTGCCCAACCGCTGACGCATAAGCCGCTGCGGGGTGACGACGGCTTGCTCGACGACAGCCCTGACGTCAAGTGGAGGCTGGACATAAAACAGGACCCCTTCCGCCAATTTACACCCCGTTTTGGTCCGATGATCGTTGACTTCCGCATCTGGCGCACCTTCAGGAGGAGTCAATTCGGGTGGGTGCATCACAATCGTCCGTTGAGTAGCCGGAGGCCCCCTCCCCGAGTCAATTCCGCTGACTGATCGAGAAAGGGTGAGCAAGCCCGCCAGGCTGGGAATGGCGCCGTCGGTGGTGTGGCTCTTGCGGATGCGTCGTCGCAATTTCAAATTCGGGGGCGCCTGCCCTATCTCTGGAGCTGATACCGATTGAGGTAGTAGACGAGGTCTCCTAAGCGTGCTTTCATCGCGCGGTGAGTCGTACATTGGGCCTGCCGAAGACGCCGAGGTCTGAGCCGCGTCGGTTGTCGATGGTACCATGGTGTTTTGGCTGATGAGCTTGAGAGGAGAACGAACCGGAAGGGCCAGTGGTGATTGCGGAGGAGAGAGTAATCTTGACCGAGGCTTGTCTGCAACAGGTGGCGTCCCCTGGTTCTCCGATCGGCAGTGCTGGCGTAAACCGTATTGGCTTATAGGTGAAGCCGCTCCATGCAGCGGTCCCATGTTACCCTTGCAAGGCTTGCTCGACACTGTCGAAGCTCCGGGAGCCGGATTCTCTCTTGCGGTGCTCCGACGTCTCTTGGTTGGGGAAGGTGAAAGTGGACCAATCGATTTCTCTGGAAGTCTTCGCTTCCGACCTTGCTTAGGGGCGTCGACTTCGATTAACTTGTTCAGCCAAGTGTCCATGCGCTCCTGACGCTTGTCCGAGCTCCTAATGCCCGGCGAGACGGGCAGGTCCCAGATTTTCTTCATTGCATCTCCATTGACTTTCTCTGCAGGGTCACGGCCCACAGATGCGCAGGCGATCTTATGGAATTCCTGAAGGTCGACGCCTGCTCAACGATGAAATGCTCAGCATGGTCGCTGTCCAGCGGTGTACAAGACCTACCATCGAGCCAAGAGCGTTCGGACGGGCGCCAAACCTTAGTTATGCGGGGAAAACGAAGCTCGTAGTGCTACTCGACAGTAGTGATCAGAGCTAGTGTATATGTGAGGAAGACACCACTGACCTTGGAGCCCGGCGACTTGCTGAAACCTGCTCCGGTCAGTTCGACTAGCCGGGGCTCCGCAAGTAAGATATTCGGTTTGTCTAGAAGGCCGGCTTCCAGCTCGAGGGTATATGATAAACATTGATATTTCTGGTAGGTAATCGTCAGACCCAGCACACGGATCTCAAAGAGATTGCTTACAACAGGGTCGTACGGGTATGTTTTACCTTGTCGGATTTCCCAATTGAAAGCTTCGAGCTGCTCTCGGGTGAGCCCATAACTTACGCTGAACAGGATGTCAAAATGAACGCGGGAACGGGCCTATAGGATCATCAGCCGGCAGAACGTTCATCCTATCAAGACGAAACCTACAGAGCGAAGCCTTTCGGATGTTTTGTCGATTGCTCCGATGAAAAAGGTTGTGAATGTCTCGGGACCGACTGAAGGGAGCTGTTAGAGCGTATTTCGCTGTGGGGATGGTCAACGCACCTCTGAGTTCTCGTCCACGCTCTTTATTCCAACACGCTCCAACAACGGCCATGTCGATTGTATCGCCCAGCCCGGGGATATAATCCTTCTTGAACTATCACACGATCGGTGAGGATTCACTGGCATCTTGGATGGAGATCTATACCTTTATCCAACGATTTCCAGATCTCATATCGTTGTACGTTGACAAGGCCGGTTTCAGTACAAGGCCCTCTGGGAAATCATATCGGCAATGCTACTTCGCAGGCTGCCACCGAAACGCTCACCTTCATAGTCTGCAATCCGCTGCGCCATCAGATCGCGAAGCCGATCTGCCGCGTCGTCGTCGTCGACAGCAATCCGCACACGCTCCGCCAGCATAGTGAACCCAGGGATAATCCGAACGAGCTCCTCAAGGTGTTTTCTTCGAGTTTCGTAAGGTTTCAAAATGAAGTTTCTGTCATCCAGAACTAGTACATCGAAGAAAACCAGCATGAAATGCCGACTCCCTCCGTCTGATGCGTCCGACTGCAGCGAATCATGGGGTAGATCACTGGCAAAGACGCCCCTAATAAGTTAACGAATGCGATGCAAGAGTGATCAGATCAGATCTTACACGGTCGACTCTTCATGTGATTTCTGCCTGCGACTATGGAATCGAGCTCGCCCACCCTGAGCCGTGGACTCGAGAAGACTTCGGATGCGCCAGAATTCTGCGGGGACGCGCGTCAGTAAATGTGTTTATCTGCCGACGAATGGTGCCGACCATCGATGCATGACGTCCGTTCGTCGTAACACACCATCTCTGCTTCTAAAATGGCGTTTGTCTGAAACTTGCGTGACGGAATGGATGGGATGTAGTCCACCAGCTTATCATGATAGTCGGTCGTTATTGGGAGCCCGAGAGCTGCCTGTATGATACTACGGCGAGATCGTCAGGTCCTAGTGTGTGAAGTCCATCGTGACAGATGACTAACGAGTGTGTAGCAGCGCGATCTTGCGTCGAGTCGCGTTTACTTTTGGAAAATATCCTCAATTGATCTCCTACCGGGCGCCGTAGGTCAATGTGTATCTGCATCCTACGGGAGGCTTTGAGCGACGTTGGAGTCTGGTAAACAGAATACACACCTCTCGCCGTCGTACTTCGTCTCTGCCCAGACATGGGAAGCCTGGCCAGATTCTCTGAGCGAGCGAATGATCTTCTCACAGCTCTCTCCTTTGAGACACTTGGGAATCTCAACAGGGGTGCCAAATTCAGGAATGACCGCATTAACCTCGTGTTCGCCACCTTCCAAATCCTCCACAAGCTGGGCAGCAGCGTCGAGGCTGGATCTGGCTTTGTAAAATCCTATCATCTGGGGATGCCAAATCCGCATAGCTTGATATACAGTGAGTTCGTCAAGGGCATTACTCTTAAAGTTGAGAAGGTTGGTCGCCGACCGAGTGGATGGAAGGGGATACAAGATGGGCCGTAAGTCCTTCAGGATGATTTGAGTCATGCATGCGGCTCCGAACGGCGTGAGGGTTGCGTAGAGGTCGGTGAGGATAGCGGAGCGCGTTCGACGATTGCTTCGACCATCAGTCTCCAGGGCAGAGAACACCGAATGACTCGCTAGCTCATCCAATAGCCCGTCTATCGCCTCAAGCGATATTTCCTCTCCCGGCTTGTTCTGGGTGTCGCATAAGCTGCCGAGGACAAAGCGCGAATGATGAAGTCGCTACTCACAAACTCTCGCTTGTTCAGCACACGACGGACTTCGTCGCCCATGCATCCGACCCTCGCTGTTGTACTACCATTGGAGGCCCAGCTCGTTAGACACGTACGATCGGGAACGGCGAGCACGGTAGCAAGGAGCTTTCCCAGCCGAGTTTCTTGAAGGTCATACTTGCGGCGCGTGTCTTCTTGCGGAAAGAGGAGTCGGAACAGGATGACTCCCGAGCGCTGGGGAAGGGGGTGCTCGAGGGAGTGTACCCATCGTTCGAACACTTCTGACGCCTTTCGTGACCTTTGACCAGGGGCGTTTGCACGTCGGGGTTCTGCGTTACTGATGTGCTCAACTAGGCTCAAGAAGCTGTAGAAGTCACGCTTATTGTGAGTCCAAACATCAGTCATTCGAAGGTATATGCTGCACTCACTGGGAGTATGTGAGTTTGAACTTGACGCCATTGACCACTCCCGGCGTGGCATTGACCATGGCACGTCAGAGGTTCTCGGAGTGGAAGTTGCCTGACTGTGTTTCGACGATAGAGATACAGAGGAAAGAAATTATGTGAGAATCTGGTCAAACGAATGGATGGAACGAGTACACAGAAAGGGTCGATGCGCTTGGAACGGAGACCGACAAACCGTGTGATATCTTGTTTACCATGGTGAATGCCGTCTTACCTCCGTTGAAGCCTCACGTGATATGGAAGAGATTCAAAGACTTGCAGCTCCCGACTCGACTTAAACCTTTTGCTCACATTTAGTAATAATAAAGGTCCCACCAAAGCTCTCGACATACATTCAGACTTTTTCGGGACACTGACATGGCTTCGTTTGCCCGGTGGAGATCTTCTTGTGTTTATCATGGTCTTGTCATGGTCTTGGTTTTGAAGATCTAGGTACTAGCTCGGGACGATCCTAGCTCACTTACCAGATGGGAAGATAAGAACTAGCTTGTTCGTTAGGCCCGACGCAGTTGAACAGCTCAACGCCGAGCGCTTCACCATGTTGACAACGGGAAAAGACATTTTACGGTTCTTGGCATCCCTTCCATGCTTGAAATGGGAAAAGCAGTGCTAACCATGCCCATCACGCCCAGGCTGAACCTGTCGTATGTTGCTGGTCAATGGCTCTTCCAGAAGTTCATATAACCTCCGTTGGCCCATTCCTGACGTGGCCAACGAGCTGTTCCCATTGGAATATGCTCGGTTAACCGCTGATACGATAGTGATTGGGAGCGGCAGTATCAGCACAGAGCGAACGCTTCTACACCGCCTCGCCCGGTATGTCGGGATACGGGATGGCAACTGGCGGGGAGTCCAGAGTAGGCGTCAGACTTGACAACCTGTCCGTAGACCAAGCATACCGAGACGGCAAGAAGGAAGTCAACGAGGCCATACGAGTCGGAGGATTCCAGGACAGCCGATGGCGGATTGCGACCCAGACGCAAGGCACTTTAGCGCATGAGACGAGGAATAGATGGTCGCAAGTGATATTGGGAAAAACAGATTTGAATTGTGGGGTGGTTATGAATACGAAGCTGGTGGCGAATTCAGCGTTCTAAGCGACTGAACCAATCCTCGTCGAGCAAAGCTCCCTAATCAGCTCCAAGAACGCATTCTCCGGGAAATGCATTAATTCTGCCGCTCTACTTGTCAGATTCAGTGGCAGCTGCGTTCAGCCGAGCATAGTATTGTTCGCGATTCCGAACTGGTCCACATCAAAATTCGTCAGTCGAAACGCCGGGAAGTCAACCATTTGCTGCATATGGCGTCCCACATACCGGAAGGGAGGTGATACCCATACCTAAGAGCACAACTCGTTTAGATGCACTGCGTGGGACGTTTGGGATTCGGGACGTACCACCAAGTGAATCCGCCAGCAGTTCCAAGGCCAAGGGCGACCGAGAGGTCAAGAATGAGTCTTTTGCGTAGTTTTCCGGTGATAGGTGCAATCGGCATGATGGCTTTTGTCAAGGAGGGAGCTGGACGGTGAATGGAAGAGTAAGACGTACTGGACAGAGGATGTGAGAAATTCTACAGTTGGCCCGATTCGCTCCGAAATCTACTTCACCACCTCCAGCCGTAGGTCCGTAATTTGCCCATCCTCGTTGGAGCGTGAGTAGAATGGCCTCGACTCCCAAAGAGAGTGAGGAATTAACTCGCTTCCGGGAAGAATGGAAGAGGGAGGTCCGAGAACGGGTTCAGGGGGCACACATCGGTCACGACCTCCCAGCAGCAGACTCTGCTGCAGAAAATACGTCGCACTCTTCAGGAATCACGTCCGAAAACCTCGTTAGTAAACAAGTCCAGAGAGATCGTCAGGGCTCGTCATCTAGTATCACAACACGAACAACCCGTGTCGCAGAGTCTGCCACCCATCATCATCACACCGACTCCAATGGCACGACGCTTAGAAAACACCACGAAAATTCAGGTCTCAGAAAGTGTTTGCAACTTGCAATAGGTAAGCATTTCTATATCGAATTTTGTGCGTTTGATGGATAACGCGGTCAAACTAGAGCTCTACAAGGACGCGGTCGAGGCGGAACAACAGGGGGATTTTGAAACTGCCCTCTCCCTTTACCGGAGCAGTTTTAGGCTCGATTCCAATGTCGACAAGGCATACCACCACTTCACCGCTCGCTCTGCCGAGAAGGCAGGCAGGTCAACAGTCCCAATTCCAGTGACCCGCCGTTCTAGCATCACTACCGTAGAACCTCAACCACCGCCGGTCGTGTTGCCTCATGTCCCGGCAAGTTTGCACGATGTTGTATCGTCGTTTTCGGGGCTCCCTTTACGGTTTGAGCCCTGTGATGACAGACGCAACGTACCAATCGCCATGCTGCCGGACGAACTTGTCTTGACCATTTTGTGGCAATTAGCAAGTGCGAGGGATGTTACGAGCATCGAGCGATTTGCGTCAGTCAATCGCAAGGCAAGACTTCTTTCCCTCGACGGCACAATCTGGAGGTTTGTCTCAGATTCGATTGTCTCCCTCAGCGCAGGATATCTTAACCCCTCATTTCGCATCTCCAGGCAACTCGTAGAACTGACGTATACGCTGCCGCAAATATCCGAAGACACGACCTCGCTTCAGATAGCCAAAGTGTACCATTTCGACTACCGGAATATGTTCATACATCATCCACGAATACGTACGGATGGCGTATACATCGCCGTCTGTCACTGTAAGTCATACATAAGGATTACGTCGTGTTTATACTCAATCCCTGTTGTAGATGTGAGACGCGGTTACAGCGAAAATCGCTGGGTGGACGTATGTGGTCTCTCCTTCAAACCTATTTCATAGGGACTCATTCTTTGACCCCATTAGGTGCATCATCTCGTCACCTACCATCGCTATCTGTACGTATAACTAATCCAAGCACGACATGGCGATTGCTCACTACGGTTTCAGCCGCTTTCTGCCCGATGGCCAAGTCCTTTCTTTCCTAACGAACGAAGAACAACCCCCTTCCCAGGTTGTACATATATTAAAGCCGTCTCTCCAGACCAAAGTACGTGACAGCTCCATCAGCATTGTTTGGTCTTACTCTTGGCTATCAAAGGGCCATTTCGTCGGGACATGGCGCCTTGACGGTTCTACTGTGACTATTGAGGACCTCCTGGACTCTCAGAGGCTGGCCATGAAATACGGATTTTCAATGACGCTTGAACTGAAGTCCAAGCCGTACCGCGGGAGGTGCGTGTTGCATGGTTATCAGCGTTACCACGTTGGCCTCAATATTTTTCCAGGTGGAACCGACTAGATTTGTCAGAGTATTCATCGGTAAACTTACACACAGGAGAGGCGGAACCTTTGACACTGAAACACGAGAAACCTTTTTGGTTCTCGAGGGTGAAGAGCTACGCGCCGTGGTCCTCCTAAGAGACAATCGAAAACTTTGAGTTTACCTTATTGGTGCAATTACCGTACCATGTACTATACGCACGATCCAGTTGTTTTTTTCAATTGAGGCGGAGCGCAGTCGTCAACCCTATGGATCGAAGCACAGAACCTGTCGGTTCTCGCGGTTCAAACCGTTATCCGAACGACCACCACAGGCTACGCTTAACCCTTGCTTCCGCCATTTGCTTTACCCACACGGATTGACCTTCTCTCGACGTCACCCAGGTCTCAAGCCTAGTTCAGAATGCCTGCATTTGGTATGCCCTAGATTCCTTGCGTATCATGGAGTCTCAGCCGCCCGCTTAGGCTGTATCATTTGATCATGCAGGCTGGGGTTATGAGGATGTAGACACGACATCGGACACGACATCGGAGGAAGGCTCAAACACAACTCCTTTCATCGTGAGAGCTCCCTTCGATTCCGATTCGGGTGGGGATTGCTTCATCCAAGCCGCCGATGGGACGAAGTTCAAGGCCTTTGGTTGCATTCTTTCTGTGGCATCTCCCGTCTTCCGCACCATGTTTACCCTCCCCCAGCCTGTCGGCTCAACCCTCTCCGACATCCCGGTCATCCCACTCTCCGAAACTCCTGATGTCCTCCAAGCCCTGTTGACATTGCTTTATCCGGCAAGCGTCCCTCACCTCACTCCTACTCTCGCATGTCAGCTTGTCGAGGTTTGCCGCAAGTATGACATTGAGCTACCTCGGCTAGCCTGCTTCGTCCGTGACCTTTTCTGCTTGGAGTACCTTTCCGACTATCCGTTAGAGTGTTACGCTCTGGCGTGGGTGCTCAGTTTGGAAAACGAAGCAAAAGTCGCATCAAGATATACCCACATTGGCACCGATCTGCTACAGCGCACCACGGTGGATAAACTCATGCGCTTGTCACTGCAATCGGTCGCACCGTACCTCGCTCTCTTGCAGCTCCGGGCTAAGAGAGAGAAAAGGCTTGACGATCTATTACGGGAGATAGAGCCATCCACGTATCTCTGCGAAGAACATAGAGACGACAAACGGGTCTTCGAATTTTGCTGCGAAGTGAAAGACTACATACGAGCAAAGATGTCCATGCCATACCCTAAACTCGAGGAAGTTTCGGAGCTTTTTGGGTTTAACGTTTTTTTGGATGGAGAATGCTCTATGAACTACGAGTCATGTTCGGATGCGCTGGACAGTCCGGAGCGCACTTCCTTCGTTCGACTATTCGTCCAAGAGTTCCCTCAAGAAATATCTGGGTTCGGTACGTATCACCTGGCGTCACTTTACCATCTCCGTTTTCTGATGTTGTCATTATTCAGGACTCACCTAGCTCGCTTGGTGTAGTCCACATCTACAAGGTTGATCTCAATCAAACAGGACCTTTGCGACATTTGTGTCTAACTGTATTTTTGGCGATAAGGTTGCGAATACAAGTCGGGTCACCTCCATGAAGCGTTTATGCAGATGAAATGAGACCTCCCGCCCACCATATTCTGTCACTTGACGAGCTTGGTTTGCGACCGGACTAGGCACACCACGCCTCAGTTCCCACGGTTACAGTCGCTATCCTGACCACGACCACGGATTGCCCGTCCTCCTCAACACCCACACCGCTTTATTCACAAGGTTATAACAGCCAAACACCGAGGGCTCAAGCCTATTCTGAGATATTTATAGTGAGTCATCTTTGATTGCGTACAAGACTCTCTTCAAGGTGTCATTACGTTTGTCAGTCGTTTAACTCGTGCTCTTTCCTCCTCGACATCAGGTTGAGGATGGAAGGTACATCACCGAAGAAAGCTCAAAGTACGGCCACTTTCACTGTGGAAGCTCCCTTCGATGCAAGCTCGGACGGAGACTGCTTCATTCAAACCGTCGACGGGACAAAGTTCAAGACCTTGCGCTGCATTCCCGCCGTAGCGTCCCCTGTCTTCCGCACGATGTTTACCCTCCCTCAGCCGGTTGACCCGGCCCCCGCGGATCTCCCAGTCACCCCAGTTTCTGAAGCACCTGACGTTATGCAAGCCTTGTTGGCGATGCTCTATCCAACAACCGCCCCTCACATTCCTTCCCATTCACTGGCATTCCAGTTGGTTGAGGCTTGTAACAAGTACGAGATCCCTATACTGCGACTAACCCTTTTTGCCCGCGACCTTTTCAGTCCGGAGGAGCTTCGGCAGCATCCTTTAGAGCTTTATGCTCTGGCATGGGTACTTAATATGGAACGAGAGGCGAAAATCGCTTCAAGGTATACCCACAACGCTGATCTACTAGATCGCACCGTGGTGAACAAGCTCCAGCGCTTGTCCATGCAATCTACCCGACCACACCTCGCCCTCTTGCAACTTCGGGCCTTGCGAGACGAAAAGGTTGATGACTTATTGCAGCAAGTAAAACCGCAGACATTTCTCTGTGAGAAGCACATGAAGGACGGAGTCGAGTTTAGTTCCTTCTGCATCATGAAGAAGCACGTGAAGATGGCAATGTCCGGGCCACATCCTCGATTCCGAAGTGCAGGGACTCTTTTCGGAATGTGGAGCATCCTGAATGGGCCGTGCTGCAAGTCTAGCAAGCCATGTGTAGAGGTGTTCAATGCCTCAAGGGAAGCTGCTTTTATTCGAACAAAATTTCAACAGTTTCCCCAAGAAATATCTGGGTTCCGTACGTGTCATTCGACATTACATCCCGCCTCATGTCGCCTAATGCTTTTATCTTCTAGCATCCATGTAGCTTATCTTGTGCTTTCTAAAAGACGTGACGTTATTCTTGACGCTCGGACGCATTGGACCGTCGCAAGACCGCGTAGGACTATATATGTAACGATAAGGCTCGACGAGATTAAATTGAACCACGTCTTCAAAGTGCTCCTGGAGATGAAGTGGGACCTCCCGGAGGGACTGATACAACCCATAACGAGTCCCGCCATGCCCTCCTGCGGCTCGACAAGCGGTATCGCCGAGCACAGTATAAAATGGCTCGATCAAAAGCAGAGAAACCCTACCGCAAAGCGCACCCCTTCAACGGTACGCCCGACCCCGACTCTCTGTGCTCAGACCAATAGACACCGATACAAGAAACCCAATGACTCTTGGAGGAACACATAGCCAATTTATGGTCCCACCACCCTTTAACGATGAAGGGGACTGCATCCTTCAAACACACGGCGGTGTCCAGTTCAAAGTGTTTCGATGCATACTCAGTCTTGCGTCGCCAGTCTTCAAGGACATGCTTACCCTAGGCAAAATCGCTGAAAAGCCTGAAGATGCCGAGACGCCCGTCATCCCTGTGGGCGAATCCCCAGAAATACTGCATCTTCTCCTTTCAAGTCTCTATCCAAACGACCAGACTTCCATTTCGGATTTCTCTGTTGCGTTTGGCGTCATTGACGCCTGCGACAAGTACGACATCTCGGTATCGCGTATTACGCCACTAGTCAATGACCTCCTCCGAGCACCAGATCAACTAACAGCATACGGCCTACGAGCTTATGCCCTCGCATGGAGACTTGGAGATGAACACGCGGCGCGGAAGGCTTCCCGTTACACCCATGGAGCTGATCTTGGTGACCGTTCCTCGATGTCACGACTCGTGCGGCAGTCGGGCGACATCCGTTCCCTGCTCGCACTGTACGACTTGAGGCAGCGTCGTGAGCAAGCATTGGATGCCATGGTCGAGGAACTGCAGCCATTTCGTTATGTCTGCAGAGCACACGAGAACGATGCAGCCAAGTTAAGGGCGTACCGAAACCTCAAAGAAAGGCTTCGGGAGGCTCTTGCACAACCCTACCCGGTATGTCACAGTCGGGATCCAGCAACGTTCTTGGACCTTTCTGCCGATGAACCTCTAGTCCCTGAGGAGTCGTGTTACGATCACGGGAGGTCCAAATCCTGGCCCACACATTACGGGCAGTGTTTCCAGTTGACAGATGAGATAGATAATGGTATCCCGACTCTCTCGGAGCTTGTTAGTACGTTTCCCCAAGAGATTACCGGGTAGGTCATTCTTTCATGGCGCCGGCAGCTTGTGACTGAAGTTGGGGTCCAATCTTAGCTTCGAACGCAACGTAACGCCCAAAGGCAGCCCGAAAGCGGGCCCGCCCATCGCTATTTTCCCTCCTGTTCTTGTGGCACATGAGTGACCGTAGCTTTGTCTTTCGGTGTATATATATTTGAATCCAACGGAACATCCGCAGACTGTCGTGTACATAATTTGGAATTGGCTGAAAGTCTCGAGTAATCTTCTCGGAAATGCGCGTAATCCACGTGTGTGAGGAGGTCCTGACTTGTGCACGAAAGGGATGTGCATGGACGCCTGTTACAAGTTCATGGGGGACCTCGTACAGCGGTGCCCTCTCCATCCTCCTCCCACCATCAGCCAACAACTGCACTATTCCCCAAGACGTGCGTAGATTTGACATTGTCTTTCAGTCTGTCTTGGTTCACTGATGCCCTTCCAAGTCTAGATGTCTGACACAGTAACCGAAGCCAGAGGTGATTCCGAGCGAGATCTCAGCACCTTTCAACCTCGGGCCCCATTCGACATGGAGTCTCCCGGAGACTGCATTCTCCGAGCACGCTGTGGGGCGCAGTTCAAGGTCTTGCGTCACATCCTGAGTATCGCATCTCCGATCTTCAGCGACATGTTCAGTGTTCCCCAACCGGCTGTTCAACCCTCCTCAAAGATTGGGCCTGATGAACTACCGGTTATCGACCTCACAGAAACAGCGGAGGTCATTCAAGAACTTTTGAGGGTACTGTACCCTATGGATAAGTCTCAGGTCAGGTCAATCGATGTGGCCTTCGGGTTGATCGATGCCTGCGAGAAGTACGAAGTGCCGCTTTCTAGCGTTCAAGCCATCGTTAGAGGCATACTGGACTCTATGCATCACTTGGGGAGCTCGCCTTTGGAGGTGTATGCGCTGGCCTGGAGACTGAAGATGAAGAAGGAAGCTGTGACGGCATCGCGATACACGCACCCCGCTGCTTTGACGAGCGCCTATACCGTGGAGAAGCTCGTCAGACAATCGGGCTCCGTACAATCACTCACAGCACTGTACAATCTACGGTTTCGGCGGGAAAGAAGCATTCTGGACATGGTCCACAGGCTTTATGCGTGGCACAAGGTCTACCTATGTCACACGCATAGCCTCGACCCGGATGTGGCTTCAAGCCGAGTTCAAGAACTGGAATCAAGACTTAGAAAGGCTCTCGACAAGCCATACCCATCATGTACCGAGTTCCACACGTTTTTCGCTCTCACTGCCCCGTGGAATGCTCACAAACTCCGCAAGAAATACCAATGCTGGGGAATGAATCCATCGTGCTATGGTTTCGATGGGAGCGTTCGCGATTCTTTTACGCTCGAACTTTCCCGTTTGGTTAGTGCACACCCGCAAGCAATAACTGGGTGAGCGCTGGGCGACGCATGATACCTCCAAAACTGACACGAGTTACCACCGCAGTTTTGACGACTGATTGATTCGACTTTACGCTGAGCAGCCATCGTATTTTTCAATGATGAGTTTAAATCGATCATCAGCAGGTCGATACCGAATTCGAGTATACAACCTGTTCTACTTGACGTAGTGTTCCCGGAATTCCAAGTTGTAGGGCTGCTCCTCTTAGCGTGCTCTAGTAGAAGTGTGTAGCTGGTTTCGTCCGGTGTAGAGGCTGGTGGTCGCACCCGCAACACCCTCTTCACCATTATACCCTGGTGTGGCAGCCATCGAGGGCTTCAGAACCCGCTTGGGAACCAGCAAACGACTGAACTGAATCCTCGGGACAGTTGGAAGCACGTGTGAGGGTGTGGGAACAACCGGAGAAACTGCGAGATGGAGAAAGCAACTTACCGAAAGCAAACCAGGCAACAAACCGCCCAGCACATGTGTGTTACACCAAGACGATCATAGAAACCGAATACAATGTCCTCGCCAACGGACACTACCAGGCCTGACAACAAACGCTTTCACAAAGGTAGGATACTCAGTCAGTTCGGTTACGGGCCACGGCGGTGCCGAATGATCAAGTGAAAGTCATGAAAGAGGAGAAGGCTACGTCCTTTGTTCCATGACGAACAATCAACGCCGGTACATGCTTTGTGTCCGAACCGGTGCCGGTCCTGCCCTCGTTGCTAGGTGCTCTGGAAATCAATATGTATGTGTACAAAGAGTTGGTAAGAATGTGTACTAAATGATTATGACACGACCTAATTTGGGGTTTCTGGGACCTCCCATCAACATATTTAACGAACGACGGAGTTTGGTCGTTTAGACATTCTCTCGTATCATCAGGCTTCTGGAAAACCCGTAAGTGTAGAATAGCACATCCCTATGCCTACTCGAGACTAACTTACCTCCTTCAAAGCGACTCAAAGATGTCTGCGTTTGTTGTCGAAGACCCATTCACTGCCAACTCGCCCGGGGATTGTATCCTCCGCACGCCTTGCGGGACACAGTTCAAAGTCTTTCGCGGGGTGCTAATCGCAGCATCGCCAGTCTTCAGAACCATGTTCGATCTTCCACAACCACCGACACTCGCATCTACAAGTGACAAGGGGGATCCTCCGCCTGTGATCGACGTTACAGAGACGGCGGAAGTCATGCAAGAGCTCTTGAAGATCCTCTACCCGTTGGATCTGGTGCAACTCAAGACTGTGGATCTCGTTATCGCCCTTGTGGACGCATGGGAGAAGTACGAACTCCCGATGTCAAGGGTGATGGCGGCTTCCCAACATGTACTCCAGAACATGGGGGACTACATCAAGGATATCATCAAGATTTACACATTGACTTGGAGACTCAAAGCGGAGGAAGACGCCAAGAAGGCTTCACGATATATGCACCACATCGACCTACACAATCCTAGTATGCTACAAGCCTTAACGACGCCTCATGGGAATTTCCTGCCGCTTACGCAACTGCTTGATCTTAAGATGCGGCGGGAACGGCATGTGAGGTTTATTATGGACACCTTCAACTTCAAACGGTATCTTTGCAGGAACCACAATGGGTCAACGCCTAAAGTTGCTGCCGAGTTCGAACAGCTACTCCGAACGGCGCTCGATGTCCCTTACCCAGTTTGCAATGACTTCCCTACCTTTCTACGGCTCACGGATACGAAGATATTTCAAAGCGATTGCGAGGGGAACAGGGGTTGTTTTGGATCATGGGTCATCCATCCCCTTCATTTGATACACGAGATGTCAAATCTCGTATCCCAACATCCTCAGCAGATAAACGGGTAAGTCGTCATCTAGTCCTTTGCCAGATATTCTCAAAAGGCCGATTAACAACTGATCATGACCTTCTTATCAGGTTTCCTCGCGAGTAGGCAGCGAGCTTGTAGGAATTGGTACGACAAATTAAACGTTCAATCATCCATCTTCAATACTCCTCACGTCTTTCCGATCCCTCCTATTCCACGCGTATCTAGTCCGATGCTACCAAGAAATATAAGTCCCTTGCTCTCTCTGAACACTCAGCAATTATCCATAGCCTGCTTGATGTCCTGTAGCTATTCGAGCAAGACACAAGCCTGTTCTGACTTCGATCTCCACCCGTGCAATTTCGTTTCTCCCCCTTGAGGAAAGATAGTCACATACAAGGCCTCTACTCGTCGGGCGACGTTCGTGATGACCATTATTTCTTATATAACCCATGTGGACAACGTACCGGAAACAGGTTTTGGTCCTGTATCACGAAGTCATGGTATCACCATCGAGCATTGTGCTGGCCAGACTAAGCCCATGGCCGTTTTTTCAGTCGTCCAAACATGCGTTATTGTTCTGATCCCTAGTCTCCTCTAATGCATATTCGCACTGTCTCTCCTTTCAATATTATTCCGTCCTTGCTCATCACCTGCACCGACCGACTCGAAGCTAGCGACAATGCGCATCGCTGGGACCGGCACGTCTTCGTCCCGACGAACAGGATCCACTCACCCACCCAGCTGACCTTGACTCAGCGGAATGTATCCGACACACTGATCACCTGGCTGGCCAATTTAGCCCCGTGCTTTACGTCTGCCAAACGTCGATTGGGAGAGGGCAAGGCCCAAGCGCAAGAGACCCCGGATACCTCAGGGACCAGTGACGTCACCAAGTGGCGATCTTGGTGTCTTGGTGTCACGTTATATAATTCGAGTCGCGTGAGCACAAGACGCTTGGGCTGCTTTTGAGACAACATGTATTGTGGTCATCCAATCGCCAGATGATGACAAGTAAATGAGCCCGAAAGTACGCTAGGCACGACAGCGGGAGACAAGCATAAGATGAAACGGGAAGGTTCAACACAGATCACAGCAAGAGACACATGCTCATTAATAAACGTACACACTCGCAGCGGGGCATTGAACAATGGTGGGTGATGGGGGTCATAAGATAATGAGAAAAAGATCTACACTCGTTCTTTGTGTTCGGCCGTCTTTTCGTCGTCGACAACGTGGCGGAGCTCCTTCTCCTGAACGCCAGCGGGTCCGAGGGCTTCTTCCTCGGCAATGAGGCGGCGGCGGTAGGCGACGGAGTGCACGGGAGTGGTGTTCTGGTACAAGACGTCGATACCCTCGAGTGAGAGTCCCTCTGAAAGAGCAAAGTCGCATGAGCGATAACTCAGGGAGAGATGCGTCGAAAGTACGTACTGGTTTCAGGAATGCAGAAGTAGGTGAAGACGTAGCATCCGAGACATGTAGAGCCCCAGATAAAGAACACCTTGACGCCCAAGTTGGCATTGCCATGGCCGGGGTTGACGAGATAAGGCGCTGGAGAAGATGATTAGGTTGCGCTCGTAAGGGAAAGGTAAAAGTTGCACTTACTAGCATAGCCGATACCGAAGTTCCAGAGCCAGTTGGAAGCAGTAGCCATGGACATGGCCTTGGCGCGGACGTTGAGGGGGAAGATTTCACCGGTGATGACCCATGCGATGGGACCCCAGGTCATGGCGAACCAGGCGATGTAGACACAAGTGAAGGCGATGAGGACCTTCTGCGCGGCCAAGTTGGTCTCGGAAACGGAGACACCAACGATTGCGATGATGAATTCGCAGACGGTCATTCCCACAGCACCCCAGAGGAGAAGGGCACGGCGGCCAGCCCTGTCGGCCAACCACATACCAGGAATAGTCATGAAGACGTTGACGACGTTGGTAGCGACGGAAATCATGAAGGGGTCCTTGATACCGGAGCGCTGGAAGAACGTCGTGCCGTAGTAGAAGATGAAGTTGATGCCGGTCAATTGCTGCCATCTGCAAGACAGGCACAAGTGTCAGCGAGATGTAACGCCTCGAGTTAAGGTTGACGTACGCTTGGATGAAGATACCAGTGAGGGTACGGAAAAGAATCTTGTTGTGGGTGCTACGGAAGCAGTCGAGGTACGAGCTCTCGCCGAGTTCTTCTTCAGCCCTCAAGTTGGCGCGGATTTCGTCGAGTTCCACAGTAACTTCGGGGTCATGAGGAGAGGCAGAAATGAGGCGGGCGAGGGAGATGGCAGCGTCTTCTTCACGGCCTTTCTTGATGAGGAAACGGGGGGACTCCGGAAGGCAGTACATGCCGCCAGAGAGGACAGCAGCCCAGATGAACTGGATGGCGGTAGGAATGCGCCATGCGGAATGATCCGGACGGTGCTGGGTGGCATTGTCGACAATGGAAGCCAGCAAGAGACCGATAGTGATGGCCCATTGGTAGCAAGATACGACGGCACCGCGGATCCACTTGGGAGCGCTATAGAGGTTGATGAGTCAGCAATCGCGATGCATTGATTGCCACAGAATGTTTATTTGCTCGGTGACGTCACGGAGGACGTGCAGCGAACCAGGAACTCACCATTCAGACTGATACATTGGGATCAAGCAGGAGACCATGCCAACACCCATACCAGCGAAGATACGGCCGACGACGAAGAGAGGGATTGCCAGAGAAGCAACTTGAAGGGCGACACCGAAGGAGAAGACCAAGCACGCGGCGATGATTCCCCATTTGCGTCCAAGAGTGTCACCCATGGGAGCCTGATTCGAAGCACGTCAATCCATCAGGTGGCGCGAAGAATCGACATGATGAACGTACAGCCAAGAGAGCACCGAAGAAGGTACCAGCAGAGAGGATAGAGACAACGAGGGATTCAGTGGACGTCGAGATTCCGTATTTGCCAGAGCCGTCGTTGAGTGGTTTACCGAAAGTCTGCAGCCAGTCGGGCATGACCTTAACACCACCAATGACACCCGTGTCGTAACTGTTGAACAATGGTAAGCGACCCGAGACTTGACAAGGTCCAAGCGTTAGACACACCCGAAGAGAATGCCACCAAAGGCAGCAAACGCGGTCATAAGGATGCCTGCCCATTTGTTTTTAGGCGTCCCTGGAGAGGCGAATGTTTAGAGCTAGTGAATAAGGGTGAGGCAGGACCAAGAGTACCTGAGCCACCAAGACCACCTCCAGCAGAAACAGGACCGCCAGCCATTGTCGAGATCGAGGGGGCAGAGGTGGGAGAAGTGGGAGGGTTGAGATGGGGGAGGACGAGGAGTTGATGTGGGGGGAGGGGCCGTATTTGAACCTTTCGAGGTCTCTTCTCCAAGGCGCTCTGTCACACATTGCCGCTTGTCGTTTTGCCGGTTATTTCTTTACTGTCCTCTTCCTTTTTCGGTCTAGTCTCAAAACCTGTCAAGTGATCTCGCTTCCACGCCCAAAGACCCCGGTCACCCTGCCACACCTTTACCCAGTTTATCCGAGTTTGCGCGGGCTGTCAGACTAAACAAACCAACAAACATTTCGACCGCGTCCTTTCAACTTTGCCCAGACAGCCACGTCGAACGAACACGGTCGTTGTTGCACCATAAGATCCTGGTGATCTGCTTTTTCTTTCTTGCACATATCTTCACTCCATCTATTTGCTCTACGTCGACACGCTCCTTGACGACAACGCGCTAGCCGGTCTAGCACAAGAACCACTCGCTCCTCTCATCCATCTATCCCCTGTTCCAGAAACAGCTAATTCAGCGAAACCGAAAATGCACATGTCATTCGCAAAGTTGGCGCTGCTCTTCTCTCGGGAATTCCTTATGGGCATTTTGCTCTTTACCGACTCCCGTCGCGCTGTCCATGGCGCCGTCCTTCCGGAACACCCGCCCACGCCCACAGACCGCTTCCTCGCCTCCGTCCCTGACATTGCAAGGCCCCATGAAATTCCACGTTTTGTCGCCTTCCAGACGTGCAATCCTTCTCTCGGACTCGTTCACTCGGTCTCCATCCAGAAATCCACCTCATCTCGCCTCTCGCATGGTTCTAATGCAGTGGTCCCTGGGAACGGCCAAATGGATGTGCCTGCCGAGTTTCACTGGCACGGGTGAGTGTCAAGTCCTTCCCGACCTCCCCGACTCCGCTCAAATGTTATCCTGGTTCCCTGTAGAAATTACTCCATTTCGATTACTTTTTCATCGCCGATAAACGTTCAGCAGCCCCGCTCTATGTTACTAGCAACGGACCGGCCGGAGGATAGCGAAATCGAGCCATACGAGCGAAAGGCGGGAGACCCGAATGTGTACCCGTACAGCGGCCAATCGTACGACGCCTGCAAGTACATGCCGTGTCCCGTCTCTGCACACACTGTTACGACCTATACGTATCACTTTGAGACCCTTCGAAGCGTGAGTTGCCCGTCTTCTCTGCCCTCGCTCGAGTTAACGCCCATTTTCTAGGAATTCGACTGGCTCATGTTCAACGTAACGGATGGCTTCTCAGGTCCTTCGATAATGTGCGTAGGGTTTCCCGTGTCGTTCAATGCTGTGCAGGAGGATGGGTCCGGTCACACGAGCTTCACGAACCACGTCGTGGAGCTAGAGTCTGGACGAGGTTCGGACAGTGCAGACGAAGGATATTCCGAGGCTCCTGCCATGACTACCGGAGTGTCGGACCGTTTGGACGCCCTTCACGAGCTTACCGGCGGAGGCGTTTGGGACAAGTTTGTAGACCGTGTCCGAGATGGCTTGGTTGCCCCTGTGCTTCGCATCCAGTGAACGCCACAGCGAGTTGTACATCTAATCACTTGTATTATTACGTTGAATACTACTTTCCTCTGAGATATCCTTGTGACGTGTGATGGTTGAATGCGTCCCACTGGGCTTGTCGCCATCGGGGTACTCCGGTTCAGCATTCGCTTTCCAACAGCCTTCACAAAATCCATAAACTCGCAACACTTGATATTCCTCGATAATCAAATTTTCCGGTTAGGATTTTCGACCGGGGCCGACCTACGTGAGAGGCCGGGTAGAATACTGACGGTGCGATTGGTGCACCCATCACCTCGGATATACTGCTCGACCCTCAACATGTCCCCATATGCACACTGGACTCTATGCGAAACAATGGACGCTCGTTAGAGCCAGCCTTTCCAACTCTGTACGAGTTGAATGATCGATCTATCGCCCCACGCAACAACTTCCTGTCCGTGGGTCCGTGTCGACGGGATTTCGTTCTTGGGGGCAGAAACATCTCGCTGGTTCGGAGTGCGGGGGTCGGAGAGAACCAGACCTAAGGGATTTCTTGATCCCAAGAGCTTCGTTTCACCGGCTGCGAGATGGTGAGAGACCAGCTATCAAAGACGTTAACGTTACCACCCAACGGTTTGGTATGACATCACAACCAATAGCTCATATAGGTTGACGTTAACCCACTCACATCCAGGAACCTATCCCGAGGGAGACATTGAGGGGCGTTGGGAGAGGTGGAGATGATCTGCCCAATCGTTTACCCTTGACTCCAATAGCGGAGCCACCCAAAAACACTATGGCAATAACTCTGGTTTATTGCTTGGCCATTTGGAAACCATAATTGACGTCCACGAGAAGACAAATCCACAGCTCCATCTCCACTGTAGAAGAGTGGGGCAAACCAAACCCAAGGTACTCAAGTCGTTCCGTCTAGACCGCCCTGACCACCCCAGAAGCGCCTTAGCATGCAAGACAGCGTCCGCATGGACTTGATCAGCAAGCATCCCCAGCATCAAAGTGCCTCACTCGGCCGAAGGGACAGACAATGTGGTCGGTAGAATAATGCCTCACATCAACGCTCAAGATCTCCGACCCATTTCGCCCAATCCAGTAATCTCCGGAAGTACCTTGGTGGATAAAAAAATGCATTCGTCAAAATTATTTTCCCGGCCCCCGGACCCCGGAGTTAGGTTCTTACCCGAAACCCGGTACGAACGGTGATGCCGACGGTGGAACGCGAGGATGGGTCAGCGCGAGACATGTTCCGCATCATGTCCCATGTGTGCCAGCGCCGCCTCAACTATCACCGGAACGATGTCATCCAAAATCTACCTATCCACCGCGATCAAAACATACCGAGCGTAAAACCGTGTTCTGTGTCACGCGAGGGGGTTCAATGACGCCGCTGTGCGCGATGCCGAAACGGTAGACCACGAGAGCAAGGCGCTCCATGTGGGTATCTCAATACGCCGGATGTGTACGGAATGCAACTATTTCGATCAAGATCAAGGTGAGATGGTTGACAGGTAACCCAATAATGTGGATCACCAAACTCGATAGCGCGCACGAACTCACGTACAGCGCTATCCACGACGTTGGCTGCCACCCTTTCATCGATGGGACAACTTGCTCAGGCTGTGCGTACGATATCAAGACCTGTTCGACGAGTGGCCCCCCAAAACCACCAGAGTTCCACTCGCCATATGGGCCCCTTCCTTCGATCGACACATAACCCGAAACGCCGCGTGCCTTCCAAGTTTAAGCGCTCCCCTCTCCGAGCCCGCAATTGAATGCCGGCCCGTCGGACGGTCCGCGGACGATATCTCAGGCCCGGCGTGAGTGCTTGCCGTGTGAAGGGCTCAAGTCCCGGCTATGGGGAACCTGCAGCAAGGATAAATTGGACGAACAGCCCTAGACCGGAAGAATTCACGGCGAGATGGATATTGAGAGTTCGTTATCTGTGAGACAACTACGGGCTAGTCGTGCCTAAGCTGGACTTCGGTTATCACGTTAACTTGTGTCATTTCGTGGTGAGTACTCGGCCCCTGTTCTTCGTTGACGCACGTTTAAGGACTCGCTTGAACGCTCCGATAATGGTCAGCTCCTAGCTCGGATCGCGGAGAAAATGAAGCTTGGATATTGGTGATGATTCTGTTAGCAGGTCAATGCACCCTGTACACAGAAACAGGCGACTGATACTTGAGTCCAAGCATTGGTAGCTTCCAACGTTCACGAGACGGCTACCCAGTCCATCTTGAAGTGTTCTCTACTGTGCCTCTAAACTTAGCATTGCCCAAGCCATACCAAGCCACACCACGTGATCCGGGCCGACGGGCCGCGGAGAAGGCATGACCTACCTTCTGCTGAGCGATCTACACAAAAAAAAACACATGCCTGCAAATCATGACGGAGAAACTCAGCATACAACCACCTACATACGACCTCTCAAAGTGCGCTGTTTGGTACTACCGTCCCTCGTAGGACGTGGCATGAGGCGAGACGAAATTGAATGGTACCGTGTACAGTCGTGCCTTACATTCTTGGCAGACCGCCAGAGAAGTCACATCGTGAAATTCAGTATGTTATCGATCGCGACTGACGCCGAAGAGTCTTCCATTCAAGCCTGAATAGCACACGGTAACCGAAAGAACCTTACGAAGTCGCACGTCGAGAGACAGAATAGGAAGCCTCCGAAGTCCAAAAAAGCATCTCTTTATCCGAGGGCTCTCTCTCATAGAGTACCCTCGTGAGTGTGTGATCTAGCGACCAGATGCACAGGATTGGAGGGGCGTGTCATTACGAGAAGGAACTGAAATTGAGACTAGGATGAGAAAATGTGACCTTGGGGAGTGGAGGGATTGGACGATCGATGAACTAAGGCCGACACCAGTCTCCTCCACTCACTGAACTGGTCCTCGTGCGGAGGTGCTATATGGGGTCCCAAATCGAAAAATGCTTTGGTTCACAAGCTCCCTCTTAGAGCCCAACCTTGTACGGCAGGGGACAAGCCGAAAGCAACTCGAAAATGTAAGAATCCGCAGGGATCCGTGTCTACAGAGGTTGGCAGCAAGACATGGGGCCACTTGAACGGCCTCCGAGACGCATTCGAGTCGACGCTAACTTCCGACCCATGAAGCAAGAAAAGCTTCCGGAGACTACTAGGTTTAGTTTCAGTTTAAGCCCACCCTGGCACAAGGAAAGACACTTTGATTTCTCTGTCGAAGGAAAAGGGAAAGACAGTGTGTATATGGTCGTGTGTCGTTGCCATATAGCGAGACACGAACAACAAATAAGTTCTCCGACAGCTCCTACGCACAATTTGCTTGCCAAGACAATGGCCTGTCGCACGACAAACTAGGTCTCGCGGGTTGTGCGATCGAGGAAACAAACGACACGCTTACGGAAAAGTGAGGCTCACACCTCGTCTGTCCGATTACGTCTCGATCCCCCGTATCAATTCTTAATTCTCAACTCTTCAAACCCAAAAAAGGTCCCCGCCCCCATCGCTGGGCCGAAAAGGCCGTAGAGACAACATCCGAGTCGTCTGCCACGGTGGATGATAATAAGGCAGACGAGACGCCATACGAGCCCCTTGCCTATTCCCACAAGGAGTATGTCCTGGTACACATATAAAGCGTGTGGGGTCGAGAAAAAACACCCAACATATGAGTATGTAAAAAGCGGGGCATAGCGGTTTTCGGGGGACTCTGGAAGGGTATCGCCCTTCCGTCCAGTAAATGAGACGAAGTGATTGGTACGACCTTCTCTCATCTGGAGCGTTGCACCAAACTCAAAGACGGGTAATCAGTAGCGGCGCATTGGTTTGGATGTGTAGAGGCGTGGAACATTCGACGGCGCGTCGACTCGGAGGCGGAGTTTGGTTTCACTCATTTGCATGTTTGATTTGGACTTCGACTGGCGGGAGTTCCCCTGACGGCGAACTAAGAGGATTATACCTTTTTCCCGATAACGCTTCCCGAGATGCTGTATATCAAAGTCTCCGACGCCAGGACTTATGTTTTCCCGCACCGTGTTCTGCAGAGAACAGCGGCAACGTTCTTGGTTTCTGGCATTTAGCCTCGATTGCGACCCGCGATTGGCGTACCATGTGGTCTGTCTTCGGGGCCCTCATCTGAGGGTGTTCTCAATACAATGTGCTAGATTCATGGACCCTTGAACGAAATTATTGCTTAGGCGCAATCTTCAAAGTTCCTCGTGAACTGTCACTCTCCCCAGACTCACGCCAATATAGAACCCATGTTCAAATTGCATATTTTTCTATCCGCGATGTCTGTTTCGGTGCCGCCGGAAGTGTATGTTCTGGAGATAATACCGCTACTTACTCCCTGAAGAGTGCACACAACTATCCCCGGGAGGTGACGAGCACCTTTACCCTCCAAACCCTTTTAAAAGTCGTACAACCTTGGTCTTCTACCTCTGCGCCCTGTCCTCTCCTCCCCCGCGCCCTGTATGACCTTCTGCCCCAAGACGTGTCACCTGGCCCGCCTAGGACAAGTTCTCCCTGAGCACGTATTATTCTCCATGAAGACACGGTTTCTACTTCCAATGGACTATTCTACCCTGCCAAGATCGTTTTCTCTTAACCGGTACCCTAGTCTCGACTCCCCCGGATAACTAAAGCCAGCTTTTCGTATAACAACTTGAACGGTGCTCTAATGATAGTCTCCCGGCATCTTCCCCTCTACACCTTGTCTCTGGTCCGTGGTGCTTCGATGTTTCAACTATTCACGACTGCGACATCTCATCTATTGCAAATTGCCCCCTCATGAGCCCACGGTCGCAGCCGTTAACCTCGTCTTGGCTGCATTGGCACCTTCCAACTTGTACGACTTGACCAATTTGAAGCTCATTGCTATCCCCCCACTCCCATTCCATCCACGGTTGTCGATTGCCCCTGGCCGGACATCTCCTACGCCAAGTCCGAGCGCGTGACCGTACACAGTCTATCGTTGACCATATACAGCTCTAGATCTCTTCCGGGATGGGAAGGACGCAACAACTACCGCGGTCCGGCACTCGGCAACGACAAACACCCGAACACCCTGAAAGGCAATCACAGCACGAATCGCTCATCTCCTCGCATTTCTCCTATCAAACTCCATCTCTCCGTTCTTCAAAGGACTAGACACACTCAGACGTGACGTGCTTCTGAGATGGAATAATAACATTCCGATGGGCAGTCGCAAGCCCGTGTAACGCGGAAGACAAGAGAACAAAGAAACTTCGAACGGAGATCTTGTGAGTCGTGATAACTATGAGACGTCTTGGGTGAAGAAAGAGAGGAATTTGAGATGGGAAACAAGTGGTGTAATGAGAGAACTGTATGGGCTGCGTTCATTAGTCTCATAGGTCGTCGTCTTCCTCATCACTCATCGCTTCCTTGAGCTGAAAGACAAAGGTAAGACGGCAACTTGCGCGTCCGATGTAATCGTAACTCACCATCTCCAACAACTCGTGACACTCGTTCAAATGCGCCATGAGGATGCCTTGCCCTTCCGGCACACTACCATCCTCGTTGCTGATAAACTTTCCGTCCTTTCTCATTTGATCAATTTGATGTAGCGCAAGTTGGTACTAATGGGCATCCAACAGGAAGTTAGATCAGATTTGAATTGCGACATCATGAGGAAGTGCTCACAGGATACAGGTCGCGTGGGCTGAACGGACCACCGTATTTCAGCACCTCGTTGAGGCATTTCTTTATGGTGGAAAGCTTGTTAGCCTAACGAAATGCAGCAAAGGGCGTGAGTGCAGTCCTAGATAAGGTCAGGAGACACGTACGATGGGCATAAGTTCCTCAGAGACGGGCTCACTCGACGACAACAGTCGATACATGAGGCCATAGCACCGCCGTAGAAGATATAAAAGCACCTATTTTTCGCCAAGCAAGGACCCTTAAGTCACGAGACCCCTCAAAACGTCATGTTAGTGATCACTCACGTATTGTCCTTGAGGCTTGTTCCCTTCGCTATCAACGAATTTCCCATCTACTCTCATCTTATCGATATCTCTGAGCGCGTTCTCGTAATTCCACAAGTCGGTTTCCTTCAAAGTCCACCGGTGTGTCATCACCAAGCTTTCGAGTTGCCCACGGATCTCCATCAGGCGGTCGTAGATGGGCTTGAGGGTGAACGACACATCCTTTTCCCTAGCTTCGATTTCTTGTGCGATTTCGAAGCATTCCTCAAGGATACCGGTCACGAGGACTTGCGAGGACGGGACTGGCGCACCGCCAGGACCAAGGAATCGCCCATCAACGCGTTTCCTAGCACGACCGCCTCGCGTCAGCAAAAGCTTGATAAGGTGATAGTGATCGCTAAATCACTTACTGATCAATCTTCCGGAGCTCTTCCTGCAAAGGCTTCAGGTCGGTACGCGAGGGCTTGGGCTTGGCTGCTAACGCGACTAGCTGACGGCGAAGAGCCACAAGCCTCTGGTGAATCGGGACGAGCTCGGGTGAGAGCACCGACAGAGAGTCTTGAAGGTGCGTCAGCACCGCATCTAGGAAAACGAACAAAAAATAGACATTTCAGGACACCGACGCGTGATCGTCATCGAAGATGCAAAAGGCTAATTGGTTCTGCAGTGGGCACACGTACCACACGCGTTCAGCTTGCGTTCAAGCAGCATGGTCATGGCTTCCGGATGTTTCCCGCTTTCGTGGTCGCTTTGGACAATGCCCCGAAGCTCGTTGAGTCGCCCGCGGAAGGGTTTCAGGTCGGATTCTGTGAACGTCGAGGACTCATTCATGTGATCAAGAAGTTGCTAACCACGACGTGACGAAGGGGTGTAGATTAGCAGTGGATATTGCAGCATGGGAATAATCTTACCTGTATGGAAGCGATCTGACAATACGTCGCGGGGCATTCGCGTGTTTTGCCAATGCGGAGGAAGAAGAGGGACAGGAGGCTGAAGACATCCGACATGGTCTTGTCAAGGCGGTTTGACGGCTGGACCATGTTGTCTTCATCGCGAACTTCGATCAAGAGAGAGACTGGGTAAGGGTGGTAAAGGAGCATGAGAGAGGTGAGGATGCTTGGAGGGGAAGCGAAGGCGGGTGCGGACCTTGCTTGACCATAGCATGGTAGATATTCATCACATCCTGTGTTTTGATAAACTCGGGAGTTTGCTTGAGAGCGGTAAGTCTGTTGCGGATACTATACACGGTAAGAGGGAACAACGTTCAGAGTCAGTGGCTAGACGCTTCCCAAGCGGGGAGACGTGGAAGACAGGGAGTGATTGTGCCACGGATCGCCTTGATCGGAGCGGTTGGTGCCGTACTCACTTGATGACTTTCTCCAGGATGAGGATCTCATCCTGATTTAGCGACATGGTCCCGACTGCAGGTGGTTACGAGAGAGCTTGTGCTGCTCGGAAGGTGTGGGAGAAGAACTGGGACGAAAATACGGCCCCTTGCGGTTTAAGTGAAGGTTGACAGAGTTGGGATTTAGCCTGGATCGGTAAGCAGTCCGGTAAGCTGCAAGAGCGGGCGGACGTAAAGTGTGCGACGACGGTTTGTGGTGTAGGTAGAATTGAGAGAGTAAAAGCTGGTGGAAGTGTGCATAAGATGAGGCAGAGGGTTATAGCGCGGCCTCCCTCTGCTATCGCGGGCTTGAGGTCGTCGGGTGTGTCCACTCGTAGACAAACGTTCTAGCCTTGTATCAAATGTTCGATTTTCTACGCTCGACATCCCAGCCCCAAACCCAGTACGCACACTAATCCACCCACGATAATCCTCATTCTGGACGATGTCGACGGTATTTCTGTCCCGCCAGGTCATAGTTTGAGCGTCCACGACACTCCTGCCAATATCGTGTTGGATTCAGGTTCAACTTCGGAGAACAGATGGATGCGGGGTGATAAGCCAGGGAACTCCCCATAAAGTTATGGACTAGTCTGGAAATTCGGTCCTTGCAGTGCTGACTCTTCCTGGACTACCATCCGTGTCGAAAAGGGAATCAGAGGATCCTCTGCCGCAAATCGAACGCTCAGGTCATTGTGCAACCTGGTCCAAAAGTGATAGAACTCACATTTGTCGTCAAGAGCAGGCCTGCATGACGTTGCACCAAGGGCCCCACGTCCGTCGTCATCGGCGTCCTTCGGACTTGCTTACACCCCACTGGCTTGGCCGAAGGGACCGAATAAAGGAACTTCACAGCGACACGGAGAACCCATCCCAATCTGGGCTTATGCACTGCGCGGAAGAAAGATGCACTTTGTAGAGGCCATTCTTGGGAAGCAAGAGGTGCCTATGGACCGGATTGAAGGTCACATCGACATCGTCGGTGCCCAACCTGCATGGCGACCGAGAAAAGGTACTGGCATCACGCATATACTCCGGGGTAAGTGCATTCCCCGCGTTGCCGGTACAAACCGGTCGTGAGGCCTGGTAGATGTTCCCCAGATCAGCAGGCAGAACCGCAACACTCCACATTGGGGCCCAGAATTTCATAATAGGAGGCCAATGGCTGCAATGTCCGTATCGGCATGCCTTGTTCCTGGCTTAGAGTTGGCCTTAACTTTCATGCAACATCGTTCTGGGAGATTCTGTGGTGCAAGGCCATCTTCCACAAATGATCAAACGCCCGTCTTCCTGAAAGTCTCCACTCGTCCAGTCGAAACAAGGCTGCAACCCAGAGGATTACTTACCTCTAATGTGCCTCCTGAATCTTAAAGTACGGCCGCCATAGGCCTTGCAGAGCGGCTCCACTCGCTGACGACTTCCAATCGAGATCCCTGCTTTACACCACACCCATCAGTAATCCACCCGATATTCAGAGAGATGAGCCGCCGACTCGACAAGCAACCCGTTGGACTGTCGACAACAGCGAAAAAGCCGTTGGTGGACAGGGGTTTCGCAGGTTTCGGCGCCGCCACATCCACAACGGAACAAACAACCCGCGTCCTCCGTCCAAATCACAATTCGTCTTCAACAACCAGCTCATATCCTGCCCCGACTCCAACCTCAATCTCACAGCACCCTTCCACACTCGGTTCCTCGATACCAATGGATCAAATCAGAGCAGTGAGTTATTACACCGCACAATTTCACTGCGACTCATCGCGTCCATTTCGTCTGTTACCCCTTGACCCATATGTTGCGATCGCCACACCCTGCACCCTCTAATTACATACAACCGTTCTTCAATATCATGCTCTGCATCGTCTAGAAACTCTCTGCACTCCGAGCGGAGGCCGATGCTGCAGTTGATCGCGCTGAAGCAGCGGAAGCGAAGAACAAGAAATACGAGCAAGAACTGCTTGTCAAAGATCAGGAAATTGGATCTCTTCAACACAAGCTTGGTCTCGTAGAAGGAGATCTAGAAAAGACGGAGTCAAAACTCACTGATCTGAAGCACGCTGCGGATGAGGGTGTGGCGGGCAAGTCAACGAACGAGGCCTTAACGAGGAAAATCCAGCTTCTCGAGGAAGAGCTCGACACTTCGGAAAAGAATGTCAAGGAGACCGTAGAAAAGTACGTCCCAAGCCACCTTCGCCCTGTATTCGTTGACGCGTGACGAGCAAATCGCTGAATCTGACGATTCGTTTACGTCAGGTTGCGCCAGGTGGATGTTAAAGCCGAACACTTTGAACGTCAAGTGCAACGCCTCGAACAGGAGCGAGATGTGTGGGAGAAGAAGTACGAGGTGCGTTGGAGCCGAGCGGTTGATGACGAACAGCTTTCTGACCCCTATACCCCTGCGCGTCCGTCTACCTCAGGATATGCAACTAAAATACCAGGAGTCGAAGAAGGAACTCGACGAGCTTGTGCGCAGTATGGGCGATATATAATCGGCCTGCCCATCGAGCTTCTCGGGTGCCGCCCAGGACTACAACCCCCTCATTTCTGGATAGACACCCTTCTTCACATCGGATATCGTCTGATTACTTTTCGCCACACACTACTTCATACACCCTCAAAGATTTCGCATGGAATTCATCCAACTTGGCTCCTATAAAGTCATTTGCAGAAATTCTCGTGTGGCGCACCGACCCCATATCTAACACGGATACACTGTGCCCTGGTACTCTAAATATAACTACACATCTCTTGTTCCATACAGACTATTCACCAGTCTCCTCGTGGAAGTTGAGCGAGATACTGTTCACGCAATGCCGCTCATCAGCTGATAATGTAAACGCATTAGCTTGATGTCATTCAGAAACGGATCAGACGCTTACTTGGCGTAGGGAAGCCTTCTCCCTAAGAAACAAGCCGGTGGTTAGTCTGATGTTCAAAATCGTGCATAATCTAGCTTGCCTTGAAAATATGTCCTAGATGTCCTCCACATGCAGTGCACGTTATCTCAATCCTGCGCATACCCAGACTATTATCTTCGTGCCGAGTCACCGCACCGGGGAAGGCTACAGACTACTGATCAGATCTAAGGATAGATCAACGTTATCGAATGACTTGCCATCGAAAAAAGCCGGCCAACCACAACCCGAATTGAACTTGGTATCGCTCTTGTACAGTGGCGTTCCACACGCAGCGCAGGCATATATCCCCTCTTTGGTGAATTTATCGTATTTTCCCGTCCCAGGACGCTCGGTTCCCTTCCCTCTTAATACCTTGAACTATGCAAAGATTCGAATATCAGCGTTCAAAGATGGGGTGCATGCGATGCTATATGATAGATACCTGCTCAGACGAAAGTATCGCTCTCCATTCACTATCAGACTTGTTCTTGGATCCTGCGGCTGGTTCGGTCATTTGGGACGATGTATGTAATCGCTTGGCGGATGAAGAGATAAGTGGAGGCGCTCTTTGGAAGAGGGGCGTGACTGTGTGAAATGATTTCCGCTTGAAGCTGGAGGTTGCTGAAGACTGAGAGATGAGGAGAGGCCTTGAGGCCAGGATGCTTTTATACATGAGAGGTGCCTTCGGAGTGGTCTGATGCCATATGCACCGTTGTTGTCGAATGAGGCATATATTTGTCGTCAGCTTCCGATTTTGGATCCACTGGATTACAAAGCGACGCAGTGCCTTACGCCTTTCGGCTTTGCGCAACCCGGCGAAGCCCCTCCAAAAAGGAAAAGGTCACTAAGGTCGGCCTCAGCGGGAACGAGATACAAACTGCAGGGAACATGTAATGGTTTGGATGTCAATGATGTCACAGTAGCGGCCGCAAGCTGGTTCTCAGAGGGACGCGCTCAGACAGTTCAAAGCAATAGCATGACTGATATTGTATATTGCTAAATTATGACCAATTTTGTCCTTGATCCAGAGAGCTGCTTGCAGGAGTTACACCCGTCCATTCGACCATGCATAGCAGCAGCACATCACTGGTGCCAGTGAAGCTTTGACCACCACAATTCAACTTGCTGACGATCATGACCCACCAGAATCCGCTCACCGCGCCCTGCCGGCCACGCGATACTTTCGTTACGCCGTATCGGGTATCGTACCTCCCCGCTTGTACCAGCCCAATCGAAATCGACGACCTTGAGGTATACATGTCCTCCCTCATCCATGCACGGCGCGCAGGCTGAATCGACCTTGAGCATGACATTATTGGACCGTATATCACCGTGAACCATCCAGTTCTCCCGCAAAGCGCCCAGGAGGTTGTCCAGCGCAATTCGAATACTCCCCTTGTGCTGCGCCGAACCTTCGTGTTTCGTAAAATCGGACAGCGTCAACCAACCGGGGGTTCCTTGGCGATCAATGAGCGGGGGCTGGAGACATTCCATGACGATCGCTGTGGGAGCCCCTTCGATGCGTTTCGTGCCATAGAAAGCGGGAGCGAAGCCAGAGCTGGCGAGAATCTGGTGCACTTTCTCCCCGTAGCCGCCAATGACGAGCTTCACGAGTATGTTAGGAGAGTCGGAGGCGTTGCCGGTAGTGCTGGCTAGAAACATGAGTGGATGATGCTCGAGCGGAGCGACGAACCTCAGGCCAAGCTCTTCAATCCCGGACGGGCGAGTGAAGGATTGGTAGATCCGAGGGGTAGCTGGAGTAAACGGTGGAAGCATCGGCCCTTTCTGGGACGCTAGACTGGGATGAATCGTTCGTGAAGTGAACAAACAGGCTGTGGGTGGCATGGACCCACCCAGCAATGATGGTGATCCCTTGCCTCAACGCAAAGAGCTGGCGTGCCAGGTCTTCTTGGCGTTTGTGCGAATAGTCAGGGAGCATCAAGCACGGGTGGGTCAAGGGCTCCACAATAGTTGATTTGCCGTCGTAGAAACCGCCCGAGACCAACAGCATGGGCCCTCCCCATAAATAGTCAGCTTCTATCTATCGACAGACATACGGACCTCATACCTTGGATGGTCAAGAGGAATGTGGGAGCGCCATGTTCGAGTAGAGGCGATTTGCCGTCTTGAAGGGATGACACGTAAAGTTGGTACGCTCGTGAGGCTTGCATGTAGGCGTCGTTTCCATCTCCAAGCTCTATCTTGTCTTCTCGAATAATTGTCACGACACTCTCCTCCATGAGGTGCACATCGACAAGGTCCGAACATAGCTCGGAGGTCGTAAAGACGCTGCGCTCCTTCGACTCCCAAGTAAAATACGGTTGAACGCACTCCTGAAATGCCGCGCTGCGCTCGTTCTCGCTCTCAAATCTGTTTCCCATCACGCTGCACAGCTTGAACGCAGATTCTAGGAAAGATGCACCTTCGTCCGTCTGAGGTAGGGCTTTGTTTACTTGGAGCTGGAACTCCCGAAAGACGTCGTGAAAGACAGATAACGGGAGACCCCGTTTGCCAGGCGGACGAAGGCAAAGAATAGCGTTCTCTTTTGCTTGCCATTCACCCCATACGGAGGCTTTGGCGTATTCAAATGGCGGGGGAAAGGCCAGAACAGCTTCTAGAAAGGGAAGGAAGAGCTTCAAAACTTGCGCTAGCTTCATGTTGGCCGCTTCGATTAAGAGTTCATAGATTTTGATCTTGTCCGCTAAATGCACAGACTTAACCCGAGTGGTGCAAGGGGGGCAAGAGGTGCTCACGATTCAGGTCCTTTGACCAATCAGGAATCTTGAACGGGGTTTTAAGGACCTCGCGAGTCCAGGGGGTAAATTCTTTGGATAAGACGTTTTCTATCGCGAACCTGGCGACTGATAATTGCGCAGAGTCAATGCCTGGGAGTGGAGCAAGCGCCGCTAGCCTCTCGGCCAGCTGCTCTATGTTGTGCATCAAATCCTCGAGCCGTTTAGTATTTGGTCGCATTGTTGGTTGTTTCTCGAAGATTTATTGCACTTCGGTGAGGATGTACAAGAGCTATCCTGTCGTGAACAGGAAGTCAGTAACTTGGCAGTAGTTGGGGAGTTAGTCGAAACTGGCGAACGCGGGCACGAGTGCACGTGATGTGGCAGCAACGTGGTGTTGCCGCGAGCTCGGGCCGAGCCGAGCCAAATTAAGTCGAGCTTCGAGCCAGCTCGCGAGCCGGAGTTCGTGACTCCAGACCGTTTGTATAAAGTCTCACCCAAACTTGCCTCGAACACCGCCCTCCCTTCCAGTTGGTCACAAACTATTGACTAATGGAGTATCTGAGGCTCTGTTCGAGCCGGTACCACAAGTACTCTGAGCGACAAATGAGTGATTTTCGCAACTTTTTTATAGCGTCGCTGCAGTCCAAACCAAGTCCAAACGACCCAAAAACGACCGCCCCGTCTAAGGTCCCGTCCCCTTCGCACCTCGGAATACTATTGCTCTCAAATGCGGTGTACATTAACATCTCTATCTCTTATAACGTCTGTTGAGATTCCCTACTCGGTGGCATCGCACCAGCTTCAGAGTGCGAACAGCAGGATGCAAGGCAACAATACTCCATCGGGCGATTTTAATCGGGTTATTAAGTCATTACCATTGCTAATCTCATCCTATTGCTGATATACGCCTCGATGACCAAAGACGAAAAGGATTCGCACTGCTGCCGCACCATGTTTTACATCGCGGGGACGCCGCCTTCTCTGTGTGCAAGGCCACTTGTACGGATTCACCAGGGGAAGTCACCCCATGACGACCCGGTCTATCGAATTGGCTTTGACGTGATTGTTCCTTTCCTCCGCGACAACTCCTAGACTAGCTCACCGACGTGGTTCTTGAGGCTCGGTTACATATTTTGTCCAGCAGTGATCTCCAGGAGCCCATGCTGTGTCCCTAACATCATCCTACGGTAGTACCCCAGGGTGCCGCATGATCGGTCACATCAAGCATGCCGTGTTTTCGTGCAAGCCGAGTCTTGCGTTGAGTTCCTCTTACACCTATCATTCGCCGAGAGCGCTTACTACGGCCATGAGCGACTATGGGCGTGGTGCGCACACCAAGAGGATATGGTCATACAAAGGTCGACTTGAATGGGAGCAAGATCTGGGCTGGAGAACTTTCCACGTCTGGGATGTAGCCACAAGATCCAAGAGAGAACGAGAACAGAAAGGTAATGAGGATGGGGAATGGGGATGAACGCCTAATTAAACTAGAGACTGCATGCGTGTCACACCCTCTAAAACCTGTTAGGTATGTTGATTTTAGTAGATGGATCTGAAGGATGAACTACCGCGAGTACTTACCCTATTATTTCGTCGGGATGAGCTAGGAATAAACGAAACAGCTCCAGTATCGCATTTTCAATCCTCTGGTCGGCACCTTCAAAGGAAAAGCAACCGGGTGACTCGCCACAAACGACGCGGAGCCCGGATGGCCACGCGGGTGGCCGTGTTCGAAGGCAAGGAACGATGTGTCGATTCACTGGGTTAGGATCATCTAGAACGTTTCGCATGAGTTTTTCGAATTGAGAAGTTTGCTGCTGCGACTTGGCCTTGTGGTGGGCACAAAAGTATTGTCGAGGCTTGAAGGCATCCATAACGACTCGGATGTGCTTCTCCCTTCGCAATCGCAGGTCATACAATTGCATGAGTGACTGCAAGGTTCCAGATTGCCCCACCAGTTTTGTCATTCTAGCATCGTTCTTGAGATCAGCGTGGTGGGTATGATCGGAGAGTCTTTCTGCGTCTGGGCTCAACTTCAGTCTCCACGCGAGGGCGTACATTTCGAGTGGGTCCGTCGTAAGTTTGGTAAACCAGGCTTTCGAGAACAGATCCCGTGCAGCGGCGACGACCTTGGATAAAGGAATTTCGTACTTGTCGCAGGCTTCCACCAGGCTGAATACGAGATCGATGGATCGCAGTTGCACAACTTCCATGGGATATAAAATCCTGAGCAATTCTTGCATAACTTTCGCCGTCTCCGTGACAACGATAATCGGGAGGTTTGCAAGGTCCACAGTCGGTGATGACGAGATGGATGGTTGGGGAAGGTCGAACATAGTTTTGAATACCGGTGATGCGAGGCTCAGGATGTTTCGGAAGACTTTGAACTGCGTCCCGCAAGGTGTCTGAAGGATGCAGTCCCCGGAGGAATCATGGTCGAATGGAGGTTGAACGAGAAAGCTGGGCTTCGCATCGTCGGATCCGGTAGTAGCCATAACTGAAATCAACGACAAAGTCAGTAACGAAGTCGAGGCATAGGGGTACGATAGTCTCACCACTCGCGTGTCGATGTCGAGGAGTGTGGAGAATGAGACAAGAAAGTTGTCTCGAATATGTAGGTTGGGAGGGCCCTCGCAACAGACCAATTTGTCAATCGCTCCAACATGCGCCGTCCTCAACGGCTCAGTGTCCAAAAGCCATCCGATCCACCGTTGAGGTGCACCACCAAAATGGAGTATCCTATTGGGACCTCTGCGAAGATAAGGAGAACACATGGCCGCTATTGGTTGGTCGTAGTTTGGAACTTTCTGCCCCGTAGCCATATAAAGCAGGGACAATGCAGTTTTGTTCGGGAGAGGTCCCATGAGCAGTGCGCCAGGGAGTGTGACTCATAAAGTCCGCTAGGAAATAGCCCAAGGAAGCACGGGGGGCAGCTTCCACACACGGCGGCGCAAAAAAACGTATACGATAAGGTCCTCCCAAGTTATTGATAATAGGTTGGGGCAATTGACGTTGCCGGCGGAGATCTGGGGTGTTGAAGGATCGAGGTCAAGATCGAACCATTGCTAAAGAGTTCGGATGGGCGCCTACATACTGGGTGCCGGGATTGGAGCATCGGGGACCTCGCGGACATTGGCCGGGTTGAGAGGCCAACAACAGATGCCACTTGGATGCTACCCCTACCGTTTGCGTTGTGGTATCACTGTTCAGAGGCAACACGGATTTGGAGTCAAGCACTCCCACACACACTTAGAAAACACGCCGTTCGCACAAACCGTTGTAAACCCATGTGGTAGGCGAGAGTGTGGTGGGACGCGCTTATAACTTCGGTCTCTCCCCTGGTATCCACAACCCATCCTTCAACACACCTCTAGTCTTGTTGTCCCACCAACCTAGCATCGTGTTGACAACCTCATCGTAATGCTAGGGAATGCAAGTTAGTATTCTGATGATCTCGACCAAGGACTCCAACGTACCCCGAAGAAGTTATGGTCCGCTTCCTCGATAAGGTGTAGCGTATGCGTTGCATAAGGCCGACCGGAGAAAGCCCTCGCGTATATAATAGCATCGAACCTATGACGAGGATTCGTGAATTCGGAAGGCCCGGTACATTCCTGGCCGAGCAGCGCGACTTACGGCGGTACCATTTTGTCGCGAAGGCCTTGAATGGTTAGGACGTCCACACTTTGCGGAAATTCAGTCCAGACGTAGCTGGTATCAAAGCTCGCAAACTCGTCAAGGTCCTTCGGTCGAACGATAAATGCCACATCTTTCTTCGCGACGCGAGCCTTCCACACCGCGAACCCGTTCTTTTCAAACTCCTCATTCCACATGGTCCTATAGACTTTAGGGGGAGTGTCATTGCCTCTGAACGGTGCTGTGCCTGACAACCAACTCACCGTCTATCAGCTGGAAAACCGAATGGTCAGAGATGGACGCTCAGCCGCTTGCCAAGACGCACCTCCATCCTGTATCTTCCGGCTACGTTAACGAATCCCGATATGCCCCGACCCTCCGGGGTCGTCGAAATCCACCTCATGGCTGCTACGCTCCCTCGAGAGTGCGCGACGACGAGCTCTACACGGTAACCAAGTTGGGTTAAGTGAGATACAACGGCCTTGATATCCTCAACGTCTTGGTCAAAGCCACTCATGCGCCAAGAGCCGTTGCTTTCGTGGTTAGCTCTGAGAAAGATCTCAGCGTCGAAAATTTCAGTCGCCGTTTTAGGGTAGGACTCACCGGAAGTCAAAGCGGCACGAGTCCAGAGGCAAACGAAGCGCCAAACGCTTTTGGAACAGATAGTCTTTATGGCTTTATATGTGCCAATAGCCGTGAGTTGTCCCCAAGAGCGGTGCTATAGCAAAGTACTAACCCCAACACCCCGTGTAGGATCTGAAAGCCGCACAGGCACCCTGTCAGAAAGTTACGGATCGGGCAGCTGTCGGACGCACCAAAGCAATTGGTCGTAAGTTATTGCTCATGTCTATGCTCGCATTGTTAGTTACTTGCTCTATAATACCGACGAGTGTGCACCCGCTCTCATTTGGGTGTGGTATCCGAAACTTTTGTGAGGTGCTGGAGGTGGACATGGAGAATGAGAAACGTCCTCTCGGGCAGAAAACCGGATTGCCGACGGCGATTCAGGTCTCAGGAACGTAATACACATAAGCAGCGTGGCGTCAGCACTTGAACATTAAGCAGCCGAGGTCTGTGTAACATGAGTGGTGGGTTGCTCTAAGATGGTTAAGTTATGCAGAGATAATGGTGTAAGAGGCTAGATGTAATTTCTTGCAGATCGGCGTAACATCTACGGAAACGAATCCGTGAGCAGGCATTTTCCCGAGTCTTCGCAATAAACTCACCTCAGTCATTTTCCAACCACCAGTGATTGGATTGTCCAGCTCTGATTCGACCCTTGTCACAGATGCAACGTACATGCATTGTTCTACCCTGTCTTCGGCTCCCACCACGATTTCGCCAGTGAGGGCGTTGCGGAATAACAGCACCTCTTGAGTGGAGAACGTTAGTAGCAGGTGTGGGAATTCATCATCGACCATTTTCCCCGACACGATCTAGGAGGCACATTGATCAGTCTCCGGGGATTCGGAAGAATAGCAAAGAACCGCCTACCTCAACGTGCTTGATATCCAATATCTTGCTTTCGCTGACCAAACCTTGCTTCAGGTATTGTTCCATCGTAGCCCAGAGAACATTGTAGGTCTATGTCGCGTGTGGTCAGCCGACTTTAGAACGCAGTTTCTCGCTCGAACTCACCGCCTCGCCGCACCACATTTGTAATGACTCTTTATCGGCAGAGAGGTACGCGTCCACAACCTCTGGCACAATGTACTCCCTCAACTCTCGAGAGAACGACTCCATATTGAAAGACGGGTCCATCGCACGGAGTGCCCGTACCACTTGGGCAGTCTCGTTCTCGTCGAACCAACCTCCGATCGTGTCGGTCACGGATCGCATGCTTGCCACCAACGGGTTCTCGGATTCGTCATATGAGCGTCGGAGGTTGACAAAAGTGCGCAAAAAGGGATTGGTCTCCTTCATCTTATCCCACTTTTCGTACTTAGCGGCATCCTTATGAAGCACAACAGCGCCTTTTGCGGATGCTCTAAGCAACGGCTATCGGTCAGTTTATAAGTTGGCTCTGGGAGGGTACCACAACATACTCGGGATCGACCTGTACGCGCTGTGAGCGGGCCTGCAGTCCGCCACCACGTCCAGCTTTCAGGAGACGCTGTTCCCTACGTTTCCGACGGGCTTCCTTCTCTTCGTAGCCACCGTACTTGGAGCTGATGCTGTCGTCCAGGGCATCCATGACTGTCTCGGCCAGCACTTTGTAGGCAGCCGTATTCCGAACGGGGGCAGTTGTCGTTGCGATGGTCGATGCAACGGCACTAGATGCCTTCGCCAACTAGAATCCGGGGTACGTTAATTCGTCTACAGATAATGCAGAGATCACAACTTACACCTCTCATCAATTCGCTCTCTTCCATGGCCTTTAGAGCATCACCGACCGCATCGCCGACCTTGTGGCCCTGCTTGCGTAGCTCTTCGGCAGCAGCCCGCAATCGTGGATTCTCCCGGATAGAAGAGGTCAACTACAAGGTATTCAACACTCAGCACCTTTAAGTAGTCAACAGGTGTGATACTTACGCGTGCCCGTTCATACATCTCCTTCGCGCGCTTCATCGACTCCGAGTCTTGAAGCTTGTCGACATCTCCCTGAAGCTGCTTCATGTTGTCATGAAGATCCTTATTCTTTCGGAGCTCCTCTTTCAACGTCTCAACGAACGTTTGGTATGGGGATTTGGGTAGCTCGTCCCGCCGTGTCGAAGAAGTGTGGAATGCCGAGGCACGGGAATAGCCCGATGGACCAGCACCTTGAGCTCGTAATAGTGATGGCGCCGCATTCCTATACGACCGTGTCTGAGCCTCTCGTGCTAGAGATCGGATTAGCTGGACGCGTGCGTTCATTTTGGGGGAGTTGGGGGGAGTGTGCAAGATCCCAAAAAATCCGTATGCAGCGTAATGTACCCACGGTTGCCGTCGTGATTAGAATCTACGCCAGAATTTGGGATTCATTGCTCTCATGGCCTCTATTCTTCGCGTCCGCTTGCCAGCACTAAGCGCAACACCTCGACCATTGACCGCAGAATGTGTTAGGACATTTCAGTCGTCTGCTCCGAGCTTCGCTGCTCCGAAGAAGCCGGCGAAAGGGATGGCTGGAAAGCGAGGTGAGCAGACAGTTTCTATCATATGTCTAACTACGTGCGATGACCGTGAGCTCAGTTCACCGCCAAAGTGGATCGTTTACCAACAAGAACAAGAAGGGTCAATCGAAAGACAGCTCATCCCCTGGCCCTCGGAGAGCGGATGTGGGTGTCAAGACGCGTCGTTCATACTTCAAGTCGCGCTGATCTATATCTCATACATGCTCAGGCCTATGGTATAGTGAAACTGGACCACCCGTTATTCAAGGTGGAAGAGGCTACTAAGCCGTTGCCAACATTCAACCCAGTACGCACGCGACGCTCGACAGAGGACGCACAGGCTCACAACTTACGCAGGCAGAACTTACAGAGCACTCCGTTGGCACTCCCGTAAGCTTCCCAAACGACAAGACCTCTGTGATTCCCTTCTTTGGCTTACCGAAATCCATGGAGCAAGAGGTTCGCATTCGACTATCGAAACTGAGGAAACATTACTGAACTCCACGACACAGAACCGACTCACATCCAGTCCGTTCTCTATAATCCGAAAGTCTACTTTGGACGTTCTTGACAAGCTCGACCAATGTGGCACCGGTTCGCAGCCCAAAAGCCCAGCGAGTAAAGCTGATAGCTCCAGCAAGTCGGCGGGCCCATCCGCCATCGCTGAGCGCACGAATAGATTTGTTATAAGTACGCGAATTCTCTGCTTGTTTATGCTTGACAGTTCGTTGACAAAGTCTGCTAGCCGGTCCTGCTGGATCCGGGAAGAGTGTTCTATTGCTCCAAGCGGCAAACTATTGTGCACTCAACGGTTGGATTGTTTACTACGTCCCATACGGTGCGAAATACCACTCTGCGTGCGGGAATAATCATTAATGTTTGGCATGTTAGGCATTAGCTGGGTCAACTCTTCCACACCCTACACCTACGACTACCGGAGCCAGCTCTTCCACCAACACGCGCTTGCTGCAGAAGCTCTCTCCAAAATCCTAACTTTCAATCAAGCCAAGATATCTAAACTGCGCGTAATGGGGGACCTTCCCATCCCAGGTGGAAGAGCTGGTGCCATCCTCAAGGCAGGATCTCCCCTTGAGACATTAGCTCAATACGGAATCAAGGACCCAAGCGTTGCTCCTCAAACCCTTGTATTACTCTTCGAACAGCTGGGGAAGCAGACCGAGTAAGTACATCGGATGCCAACAACATCTCCCTTGTCTAACCGACGCCTTCCAAGATATCCTTTGCTTGTGGCTATCGATGATTTCCAGGCCCTGTACAGCACAACATTATACCGTGATCCACAATTTAAGCCGGTCAACAGCTACCACCTTTCAATGCCGCGGTTGATCATGGAGTACGCCTCCGGTAAACGAACAATAGTGGGTGTTGTTCACCTATCGAATACGCTGGTCTGTTAACCTATCCAACTTCAAGGCTCGAGGGGCCCTTCTAGGGGCGACATCCAACTCCAACACGACTTTTCCCATCAACGACTCGCTCCGCAGTGCCCTTCAGCTGGAATGGGAGGGTGGGCGAATGCCAACAGCCTATGACCGACAACGCAAATCCTTTGCACCTTTTGCTGAAGGACTTCAATCCATCCCAATACCTGAGAAATTCTCCACACCGGAGGCGGCGGCTCTAATGGAAACCTGGTCCAAGAACCGGGTCTTTCACAGCTGTATGGTTTTCCACGTCCCTCCATTGCGACCATACACTAACCATTGCTTATAGCCTTCAATGATTCGTTCTTCCTATCCAAATACACCGAGTGCGGGGGCAATCCTCGCGAGTTGCTACGACGAGGCATACTATCGACTTTGCAATTATGATATATCCCTCCTCCCTGAGTCATAATGCGAATACATAGCCTCTACACCTCGAGCGAATGTGTACTACCCAAAACGTCTGCAAAGGAAGCGCCCGGGAAGCTTAGGTAAACTGTGGGACCGGCGTTGGGTTTTCGGGTCTGGCGTGCAGTCGCGTTCTTACACACTCCTATTTTTTAACGAAATACTCTACCGACACCACCGTGGCTCATGAACGTCCAGCATAATACCCACTATGGGAACCCATTCGGACAACCCCTCTCGATGTATCAACAGCAGCAACAACTGCACACCCAACCACAACCGGTCGCTCACTTTCAGTCTTCCCACCAAAATCATGCCAACGTCCAGGGTGGTGCCTTGGCTGGAGCGGCCATGTTATCGAACAACAATGGGTCTCTGATGGGTGTTACAGGTGGAATGTTGGGTATCCCGAACGGTGCGGGTCAAACTGCCCAACAGATGGCTCATGAGGAGGGCAAGATATACGCTCTCGTCATCGAGCTCATGGACCCCTCGACTCGGGAAAGCGCGCTCCTTGAACTTTCAAAGAAGAGAGAGCACTATGATGACCTGGCACTGGTCCTTTGGCACTCCTTCGGTAAGTGGAAGCGTCGCCGTGCTAGCGAGTGGACAGGATTTCAATTGAAACTGATCGTTCAACAGGCATCATGGCCGCTCTTCTCCAAGAGATCGTCTCCGTCTACGCACTCCTTTCGCCACCCACTCTCACTGCTCAGGCGTCGAATAGGGTTTGTAACGCATTGGCCCTTCTTCAATGTGTTGCGTCTCACCCGGAGACGAGGCAGCCCTTCTTGAACGGTGCGTTGAGTCGCCGTGGCACTCGTGACTTCGTCCAACTCACTCACCCGACCTTAATCAGCTCATATACCACTCTTTTTATATCCCTTCCTCAATACGACCTCGAAAACTCGCCCCTTCGAGTACCTTCGCCTTACGTCGTTGGGTGTGATTGGAGCCTTGGTCAAGGTATGTCACGTTCGTCTTTGGCTCGAGTCCAGCCTTGAATCTCACCACGCACCCACATCGTGCTCCATCTTCGATCTTCGGCAGCAAAACGACAATAATGCCGTCATTCACTTCCTGTTGTCGACCGAGATCATCCCGTTATGCCTCCGTATTATGGAGACCGGGTCCGAACTTTCCAAAACGGTCGCAATCTTCATCGTGCAAAAGATCCTTCTTGACGAGACCGGCTTGACCTACATCTGCCATACCTATGAACGATTCTATGCTGTTGGGACTGTGCTCAGCAATATGGTCACCCAACTGGTGGAAACACAGACGGTCAGGCTGCTAAAGCATGTAGTGAGGTGCTACCTGAGGTTGAGCGATAATTTAAGGTGAGGCTTCTTCATTCTTCAGGCCTGCGCATGTGCTCGAGACTCACGTGCATCGTCGTGCAGGGCTCGTGAGGCTCTGCGAGCATGTCTTCCGGAACCTCTTCGTGACAACACCTTCAGTAACCTCCTCAAGGTATGTGTATCAGATATGTCACGACGTCAACAGGTGCTAACGTGGAACCTAGGGAGATATGGTCACCAAGCGCTGCCTCTCGACCCTGCTTATCAATCTCAGCGAGCCACCCCCAATGTAAACCGGCCCCACCACTAATGGGAAAATTCACTAGGAACCAAACCACCGCCGAATCTGTATTGAAATCAAAGGCGAGGCGAGACTTCGTTCTTCCCCCTCGGCCGAATAATATCACTGCAACCTCAACTCAACCAACAACCCAACAGCCTTTGTACTCGAAAAAAGACATACGTCCATAATCTTGTTATATTCGTTCGGAACTACTTGTACCCCTACTCGTATCATCTGTTGCTGCTCTTTTCTTGCTGTCATCGTTTTGTGTCCCATCTTGTTTCTGCGTGGAGCGCATTTCTTGGTACCTTTCCCTCCGAATCATCCGGACTTTTTTGTCAAAACGGCTTGTGTTCATGCTCTTTTCCTGTTTCTTTTGTGGATCGATCTTTTGAAGTCTAGATGATAAACGCCGTATGCGTTCTCGAGACCCGTTTTGCTAGTGAGTAGTATATAAATTACGCTACGCTTGATGTACAGCCGTGGTGCTGGACGAAAATACGATATCAAATCCCCTGTTTTGCTTGGTTATTTCGGCGGGTGTTTGTGTAGAAACTTGACCGCGTTCTTGGACCACACGTAGCTCATCCCACTCCAAACCGTTGTACCCGCGACAACCCATCTATGAGGGAACGGACTCAGCACTCAATCTGTAGGGGCTGGGACCTCACGCACTGCAATGCCCATACCGGTGTGTCAAGATTGAATGGCAGGATGGGGCTGAAAACGGTGGTTGTCATGAGAAGCAGCTGAAGTGCAGTATTGACCTTCAACGAAGATCAGTTGGTGAGCGGGTATGAGCTGAATGGTTCTACCTTGCTGATGCCCGTGGGATGTACGGATGCCGAAGGAATGGAAAAGTCCCAGTAGCGTTTGAAGGTTTTCTGATCACGAACATTGTAAGAGAGCATTTACAATACGTGCAACGCACTTACTGGTGCTGGCAAGGAAATGTAGCGGTAGTAGAATGCGGATATGCTGAGCAATACGTCCCGCCCCAGGATGATGACCGCCAGAGGTACTACAAGGAAGATAGGATCAGCTCCAGTCCAGCTTATGGAGTGGAAGAGAGGCGGATTACCTGGAAGCATACCCTTCATCGCTAGAGCGACCGTAAGAGTCGTCATCAGGGCCTTGTCGGCAGCCGGGTCCAAAATTGTTCCCAACACCGAGCCCATGTTATACCGACGCGCAAGAAAGCCATCCACCTGTAAAGTAGAGTTCAGATGGTTTGGACAACATATAAATGTCCAAGGAAAATCCTTACCAAGTCGGTGAGACCGGCGTAGACCACGAGACCAGAGGCGGTGTAAAAATCCCCGCTGACGATAGACCACCCCAGGACTGGACAGGCAAGAATCCGTGTGACGGTGAGGAAGTTAGGGATGGTGTATATGTTCTCCCGGACAGCTGGGGTTGACCTTTGAGGTTGCTTTGGGGTATCGTCGGTGCTATAGTACCGAGACTGTGTCACGGGAGACCATCTATGTAGAAATGGCCGAGTTGTAGGTATGAGAGGAAGCAAAGACTTCCTTGATAATGTCGATAAATCCTTGCCATACGAAAGCCGAAGCCCGGGAGTCGCGCGCCCAACCTTTGGCAAGGTGGTCTTGAAAATGGGGGCGCATTGAGAAGAGCATCTTACGAGACTTTTGAATGTCTGGTATATGGGTTGGCCGGGAAAGAGCCCCCCAGACCTGCGAGGAACGATGGAACCAAGGAAAGACATGACATCAAGTTGGGATTTCTCTTGGTACCGTGTGAAGATCTATGCTTCTCTGCGGCGGCGTTCTTTTGGCAGCGAATAATCTGCTCGACTGTGGCACAACTTCTTCATCATGAAGGGACTGATTCTGATACTTTACCCATGCATAAGGATACAGGATACAGGAACTGATCCGTTTATATTACATCAAAGCTGACCAGGAGTCTGGTATTATAAAACAAGGATAGACGATGCACATGCCTTCGAACAGTCTATACTATACAGGATAAGGGATGAAGAAACAAGGGACGAAAAAGACAAGGGGGACCTCAGACAATGAAGATAGAGTCAATCAAATTGAGGTAGGACGGGGAGGGGTAGAAGTTGGGGGAAGTGTGAAAGCCGGTTGCTTGGACATCGTAGCGGTAAACTCTTCGGTGCGTGTAGTGTTTGCCCACTCGGTGGTCGTAGGACGAAATAGACGACACGCTTCACCCCACATAACGAGAACCAAGAGCAAGATGACAAGCAGTCCGTATTTCGCCACCATGTTGTCGACTCTTCGAGCCCTGCAAGGCGTGGTTGCAAAGCGAGGCCGACCCCCGGCGGTGGGGTTGTTGACGTTGTAAGGGAAAGAGACGACAAGGAGCCGCACCAGCTGATTCACCTCGTCTACCATTTCTCCGGGAGGATTCTCTATGGCCGCGGCACATGCGTTGCACGGGTGGGTGAGAATTGTCGTACCCACTACCGAGTCCGCATCGACGTCAACAATGGAGGTCAAACCCCTTAGACCAAAAAACTGCGGGATGTCTTTGAACTTGGGAGGAAGTGGGGACGCGAGATGAAGACGCATGGATCGCTTGACTTCATCAAGCCCAAGGGAAGAGAGGTGACGATGTCGAGAACAACGGTAAGGTGCCCAAGGCATTAGGCGTAACATATCGTCTAGAACATTGTCCTGGACTTTCCAGAGCCTCACAAGGGCGACCCATGCGGCATTGGAGTGGGTCATGTCGAACAACGCTTGTTCCACGCTCTCCGCCCAGAAGTCGAAAGCCGTAAGACAGCGGCACGCCCTGTTCAAGGCGTCTGCCACCTGTAATCTCCAGGCCAATGCAAAAAGTCCGAGAGGATGTCGCGCCAGGTTCTCCTCCGAAAAGAGCTCGAGAAGGTGGGGCGTGATGACCGAGGAATCGATGGCATAACGCTGAAACAAGTCGACCACTCCATGAGCCAGTTGATGAGAGGAAATTTGGAAGTCGATTTGACGAAGGATAAGGAGCATTGCGTGGACGACGTGAGACGAAGCGAAGATGGACAGAGTTCGCATGGGTGGTATGGGGCGAGGTGTAATCGCCAACGCGTCGCTGAGAACTGAAGATGCCTGGCAGAGGGTGGTGGAGTCGAAAGCGTATTTCATCCCATCGTTGCTCTCGATGATACAGTCGGGCGAAATCGCGTTGTCCAGGGCAAGGGTGGGGGACGTGCCAGGAGAAGGCTCCGGCTTCGTGTCGGTCGCGTCCTCTGCTGCTATCCACTTAGGAATCAATATACCAAGCCTTGAAAGAAACCACAGGGCGAATACTTACCTGAATCGGTTTCGAAAACGTGTGTCATTGTGGGCAAGATGATGAGTTGCAACGAGTGAGGAGTCCTGCAAGCGAGGTGCGTGCGGTGTAAGGCAAGCATGGTCACCCTTTATCTATCTGTGGATAGTCCCAATTGGCCAACGGAGTTACTCAAAGGGGCTAAGTCGTCTCGTCAGAGTCACGGAGCCAAAGTGAAACAGATAATGGTTGTCCCCTGGCACGTCCCCGTTCACAACCAAGCGCATATACAGACGCCCATATCTGGGAACACGTTGTTTCATGCAGACAATCGACCAGAAATTCTGCTGAACAACTTGTCTGTTGAAGAAGGGAGAACCCCTAACGACGAACTACGGATTTGTCGGTCATTGCCTTTTCGAAGACTAGGAGGTTTTGGCGACAGAGCAAACTCAAAGGAGCTGACAATAGGGCAACACAGTGCACTGGGCTTACGATGCCATTCGGTGGTCGTGGGCGGTCGCGGTTGAAATCAGTGCAATTCACTCTCCGACTGAACGTATAGTGTTCCCCGAGAAGTCACCAAGAATACCATTCAACGCACCGCCGGTCCCTCAAACGACTTCGCCCCGTTTTCACCTGTTCCATCTGTTTCGTCTGATCACCCCAGATAGAGGAGGGTCCTTCCCTAAAGCGAGTCCGACCGGCAGATTCGTCCGTCTTCAACTCAACTCCTGCCACAACGAGGAAAAACTTCTTCAAGGTGGGCGCCGCCATCACAATGATACCTAGTTGGATACTCAAACAAATCCCCGGAATTCAGAAAACGGACCGATGACCACTCCTGCGCCAGCGTTTGCTGTTGATCCCGTGTTTGGTCCCGATACCGCAGGGAACTGCGTGCTCCAGTCCTCGGATAGCTTCAAGTTCAAAGTTCACCATATTGTCCTCTCAATTGCTTCGCCTTTCTTTCGAGATATGTTCAATCTTCCTCAACAAAGCGGCTCACTCGAGCCTGGCGAGCTTCCAGTTATCCCCATGACGGAGGATGGCGAAACCATACAAGCTCTGCTACTCTTGATCTATCCTGGTCAGCTCACTCGGATTCAAACGGTGGAGCTTGCGATCAAGCTGGCTGTTGCATGGGATAAATATCTTCTCCCCCCGGATCTTCTGCAAGCCGCTCTGCGTCGCACAATCTATTCGGACAAGGAATTCTTCCAATCTTTTCCACTCCAAATGTTCGGGCTAGCCTGCCGTTTGGGTATGGATACAGAGGCGAGGTTGGCCTCTCGCTACACACACAGAGAGCCCTTGGCCGACAGCAACGCTGGGACATTGTTCCAGTTTACAGGGTCTATACAGCCCTTGCTGGATCTCCAACACCTCAGAATCCGCAGGGAGGAAGCTCTTGACTCTGTCGTTATGGCGCTATTGGATCGCAACTTACTGTGCTCAACGCACGGTGGTACGCACAACATCGGGATAGGCGGCGATATGAGCACCCACTACCAGACTTTCGAGGCAATTAAAGAACAGGTGAGGGAAGCGTTGAAGACGCCTTTCCCTGCTGAAAAATGCAAGCAACCTCTTCTTTTCTTCGGCATTTCCAAAGTATGCACCGTCACAACGACCGAAACAATAGTTGGAATCCGTCGGCGTGTGGTATCGAAATGTCCAACTTGCTTCTTTGAGTTGTCAACGCAAACAATAGAAAAGATCGCGTCCGCGGTTGCGGAATATCCGCAAGAAGTGGGATGCAGGGCTAGGTAACCGGTTATTCTTAGCTCTGGTACACCAACGCTGTCCAGACCGTGATATTATTCCTCGAGTCTGAAAATAACTAATTTGACATAATTCCGGGGTCATTCCATTGTCAATGCACGCTATGCGCCAATTTTTCAAGCAGTAGATTACGAGGTTACGGTGGGTGAGCAATAGTATGGACGGAGCGAGAAACAGACTCTATGTTGCAAGTATATTCTTACACTGGGCCCCTTAAGGAGAAGAGGTTTACACCAAGCATGAGATAAGATCGCGCCTGATCATCAATTAAAACGATTGAAATATCAAATGGGACATTGCTTTAGAGCATGGTTTGGAACAAGTCAGCAATTAACAAGTTGTTTAGTTCTGTTCAAGGTAAGCAGCACGCAGCTTTTCTAACATCCCGAGGTCATGCTCCTTCAAACTAACTCCGTTTGCCTTCACACCTTTAGGCCACCCATGCATCATATTCAATCCTAGCGGGTACCGCTGCTCACCCGCCGTTCCAGCCCAATCAAAGTCTACGAGCATCGCCCCTCGCTCGACTCCATCCAAGGTATGACGGTCACACAGGACTATGTTTGGGGACCGTAGGTCTCCAAAAACCAAGTTCTTTCGGTGTAAGAGACTGACTGCCTCTTGAATATCGGTGAGGACTCGCGGTGTGATCCTATCGTAACCGGCAAGAAGCAGATTTGGTCCGGGGATGGACTCCATGATGACGACTGTCCAATGTGCGTCTAACTTCTCGCAGTGCAAGAGCTTTGGGGCGAGGCGCTCCTCTGCTAGTAAGATATGTGCCTCTTTGCCATACCGTGGAACGACCTTGACTTTGACGGGTGTTTCTTCCTGTTCATCGGACGACTTCGCCACGGCGTCAAAAAGTGCCCGTCCGTAAGAGTCGGATTGCAGGTTGCCGCTAGTGAACCTGACCATAAGGTTACCGAACGACTGAGACACGGGCATGACCGCCTCGATTTGCGCCTTGTCTTTTGGGGAGACACCATCATAGAATGCCTGTAAGTCGTCGAGACAACTTCTCAACACTACCATCATATGGGCGACATCTTCGGCTAGTCTAAAGGATCCGGGTTGTTGGCCAATCCGAATATCGGGGTGAGGGGCTGGAGAATGAAGTCGTCGGTCAAGACTGCAGCGCTGAACGAGATATAGGGGCCAGGTATCGAAAGCACGAACGAAGGACAGCAGCAGGCGTTCCGGATCGTAGGCGCCTGTGCCATACAATTAGTTCCAAGTCACGTCGATTGCAGCAACGCACCGTTGTGTCCGCCCAAAGCTTGCGGTACGAAAATGCGCCTCGAATGCCAGGGTCACTCAAACCAGCGCAGAATTCATTCGTTGCCTCTATGACCAGAAGTGGGATCTTCTCAAAGCCGGTATGATAGTAAATGATACCATCCGGGTTGCCGGAGAATGAGGGATCTCCTCCTCCCAAGCACCGATTTCCCAGAAGGTTCTCGATGAACGGCGTTATACACCGCAAACGAGCACCATCTGATTGGTACACTTCGACAGCAGCTTGAAGGAAGTCAAAAGCTGTTTCGATGTCTTGAGGGGTCGGGGAAATGTCCCGAGTAACGAGCAGTCGCTTGAACTGTGTGAATACGGGGTGATAGATATTGATGGGAGGGCCAATTGTCTTGAACGGATGACCAATTTGCATTGGATATTGTTCTTGTTGTTCTGCAAAGTCCAAAGGCTTTGTGGCGCTGGACACATCCATTGCCTTCAAACCCCTGTCGATGGCTATTCCGCGACCTGGTGCAGAATCGGTCAGAGTTCAAGCTGGGTCTTTGGGTATGGATCGCACTGCGCAAGTAAGGATCAAGCGGTTCAGCAAAAGTTTGACTTGGACTAGTCGACTTTGCTGCTTGAAGGGCAGAAGAGTAGAGCTTCACAACACTCTCCTGGAGTCCTCTGGTGTAACTTATTAAGGCTAACATACTTCGTTCAGCACTGGGCAAGGAAGTATGACTTAATCGGGTGAGGGTTTTACCTGGGGGAACACCTTGTAATTGGTCTGGTCCATCTATTATATCTTCAAGGAGCTCCAATATGTCTGGCAACAAGGTGCCCCCTCGCATAACCACCCCGCAGGCTGTTTTGAGAAACTTTACTTTGCCACGGTCGGGGAAGGAAGTCAAAACATCTTGCAGAGCGTCCGTTGCTTCTTGTAGGCTGTTGGTTTTACTCTTCTTGGCTGAGGGGACAAGAGAATGTTCCAGCGTTCTACGCTTTGTGCGAGGTTGGCTTTCCATGGTTGTTCCCCAAACCGAAGGTTCTTGAGCTTTGTCAGGAGAGAGAGAGTGACGTGTCGCGGAGAAATCGCGTGAGTGTGCTCTCTCCACGAGTGCCCGTCCTTCCTCTGTGACGCGATTGTCGCTCTCTGGGTGAACCAATCTGCTCATGTAGCCGTTGAAAAGAGGATGTCGACCCGCGGACGTTTTACTCCCAACCGTATCCAACTCGCAATGCGCGTGTTTGTCGATTTTTTGGTCTGACGGACGACTGGCGCGCATGAGAGCTGACAGAGGCGCGACGCGAGACGGATCGACTGGCGTCGCGGGCAGTACTATGTAATTGAGGTGCAAACAAATGCAAGCGCGACGCCAGTCGATCGTCTCCTCGCGCCGCAAGACCTCCCCATGTCGTCCGTCCGGATTCGAACCTCCCGCCCTCCTCTAACCCGTGTCACCCGTGGTTAGGCCTGGCCAGGTTTTCGAGGTTCTTTTGATGGTGTCGGTCCGACGCGACATATTCGATCTAGTTAAAGGATCGACCCTCGGTGATTTGGGACGGCGAGCCCGGGCGAGCGATATGATGCTAGTTTTGCTGTTGACTTCTGAAGCAGTCGAGGCAAGCTAGTTTATATGTGGTCTGTTCGGAAGCCTCCGTCGGACCGTCTGGAACGCGCAAGCAACGCGGAGTGACGCGTTTCGAACTCGAAACGACTAACAATTAACACATCGAAGTAGGTGCTACTGCTTCGTCTCAAGTATACTGGTGTAATAAAGTAACCCTTAGGCCCAAGAAGGTTCTGATGTCCACCCCCAATCCAGACTTCGCTGTCGATCCTTTATTCGGCCCAGACGCCACGGGGGACTGTGTCCTCCAGTCTTCGGATGCCTACCAGTTTAAAGCTTACCGCCTCGTACTCTCAATTGCTTCCCCCTTCTTTCGAGACATGTTCAATCTCCCTCAGCAAAGCCCATCCGAGCCTGGCGCTTCGTCAGTCATCACAGTGGCGGAAGACGGTGAGACGGTACAAGCTCTGCTGCTCACGATCTACCCCAGTCAACTCACTCGAATTGAAACTGTGGAACTTGCGATCAAATTGGCTGTTGCATGGGATAAATACCTCCTCTCCCCGGATCTTCTACACGGCACACTTCGTCTCACAATCTACTCGAACAAGGAACTCCCCCAGGATATGGCTCTCAAGCTGTTTGGCTTGGCCCACCGTCTGGGCATGGATGCAGAAGCCAGGTTGGCGTCTCGCTACACGCACAACGTATCCTTGACCGACGACAAAGCCGGGATGTTATTCCAGCTAACGGGATCTATGCAAGCCTTGCTAGATCTTCAGGCCTTCAGGCTCAAGAGGGAAGAAGCCCTTAACTCCGTCGTCATGGCGTTGTTGGGTCACAACAATCTGTGCCCTGAGCATGGAGGATTGTTTGATGTTGAGAAAACCCGCGATATAAGACCCCACTATAGGATCCTTGAAGCAATCAAACTAGAGGCAAGGGAAGCGTTGAAGACACCTTTTCCTGCCGAAAAGTGCTATAAACCGCTTCTCTTCTTCGGCATTTCCAAGGTGTGCACCACCTCCAAGTGGAATAAGACTTTAAAAGATGGATGGATGAAAGATGCAACGATTGTTTCGCTAACATGCCGATGGCGACTCTGGAGGAAATTATATCCGCGATTACGGTCTACCCGCAAGAAGTCGGCTGCACTCCTGATTAATCTATCATTTTCAACCAAAGGGACTAGTATATCCCAGTGCCCACGAGACTGTGACGTTGTTCCTACAAAATCGAATGTAGTGAATGCGTGTGATACACATTGCAGATGAATCGATGGACATTCCAATATGCATAAACACCGTGGGGGCTTCCAGGCGAGGGTTACAGTTGGTAGGCTACATGGAAAGAGTGAGCAATAGCCCCTAAGCTACAAGGACATCTTCGAGCTGGGTGCTTCAAGGCGATGATGACTTGAAAATGGAACTTTTCCCTTCTGGCCTGAATCAAGCCTTGGGAATAAGGATCGCGCCGATTAAACGACTGAGGAAAGACATACCATACGATAGTGTGGGGAAAGTTCTCGATACTTTTGGCAACTATTTGCAGACGGTTGTTCGTGAGGTCGGGGTTTGGGAAATTGAGAACGTCGCGGCACTCGGTGCACGGTTCGGAAGCTACTCGAACATTCGGACCGAAAGTATTCCCCTTGAGATATCTTGCCTTGTCGATTGGGGTGGTTAGGATTTCCCGCAGGTTGAAAAATTGGCGGATGTCTGCGCATTCCGGGTAAGCTGGGAGTAGCGCCTGGCGCGCAGCGGCCCGAAGCTTGCTTATCTCATTGAAGGAAAGGCAGGGGTGTCGACAGCAGCGGTATGATGAGAATGGGATGGACTCGAGAAAGCTGTCAAGGGCGAGCTCTCGCCGATGCCGAAGCTCCCAAAGGGCAAGGAGAGCGTTTGCATCGCCGGCGGTGGAGAGGAGATAGTTCTTGTTCCAGTTACCCTCCAGTTCGGTAGAGTGGAGATATCGGGAGGCCTTTTCGGCCTCTTGTTTCATTCCCAACTTCCATGCGAGTGCATACACGGCAAGAGGGTTTGTCTTGAGTGTCTCGACGTCAAGAAAGACTTCACTCAGAAAAGGTCTGAGGCTTGACAGTTCTAGCATGTACTTGTCGGCGGCATTTATCAAGTCAAATGCGAGTTTGCACGACTTGATCTGGGGAGAGGTCGAGGGGTAGAAGAGCTGGAGCATCGCCAGGACGGTGTCGGAAGACTCCGTGAGATCGATGACGGGAATTTCACATTCCACTCTATCTCCCTGTGGAATTCCGAACATGTCGTTGAAAACGGGAGACGCTAAACTGAGGATGAGCCGGTGTGTCTTGAAGTGAACGCCGTCCGAGGAGCGCAGGATGCAGTCGCCAGTGGAGTCGTTTGAAAACGGTGGTGCGGCGAATTTGTCAGAAACCACAGGTGAAGGGGAAGCAATCTGTTCTGAGGAAAGGATACATTAGCCAGCTAGCGTGGTTGTCACAACGATAGGGGAACTCACTGCTCATCGGGAGACGGCGAAGTCTGAGGAGGAGCTTTACTTTGATATCCGTGGCTGAGGGTGTGTGAGGTCGAGCTGCAATTCAGCTGTGAGTAAAGAAACGGGGGGCGGCAGAAAGATTTGCTGATGGCGTCCCGTCGGACGTGATTGTGGATACTCTTATACGTACTGCGGCCACTGTGATATCAGCGATGATGCGGCCGCTGTTATACCCAGCCCAGGCGCTGGGTCTGCCTTTGTCGTCAGCACGTTGCAGGGAGTATGAAGAACGAATGGTCGAGAGGGTTGCACAAAAGAGACGGAAGCTCGCTGCTCGGGGCCGCCGCATTCTCACGGCCGTCGGGCCTGGAGAAGACGTCGGCACCGCGCTTCACGTCCAGTGACTGCCTCTGACAAAGGAGAAGCTATACAGCGCACAGTTTAGAATATTATGGCCCTGCGGTCGTAGAAGCAGAGAAGCCGAATTCACTCTCAATCACAGAAAGCAAAGGCCGATCACAAATTACACGTGTATGATTGTGGATAGACATCTTTGAAAAATACCATTACTGTGCCATGATCATTGATTGCGTCTAGGTATGATGACAACGTTGCGCCGCAACTTCTCAATCACAAGCTGCTAGTGCATGCCGCAAACCGCAGCTGATTCAGAGTAGCAATGCTACCTACAGATGTGTCGAGCAAGTAATAAGACGAACCAATGTATTTGAGAATTCCGACCTCCATGAAACCCGTAGAACGACCAGTGCAGCGGAGGTAGATATTGGGAACGCGCTTGATCATATTTGCGCCAATGGCGCGCCGGTCCGCGTTGCAATTCGCGTCCCTTACACTTCCTCTTTTCCTTGCAAGGCCTCCACCTTTCTATTTCAGTCAGGTTCACGTCAGTAATGGCACCGCGTGCAACTCAACAGTCGTATGGCCGACGCTCAGGAGGGCCTTCACAATCTCAAGGGTCCAGGAATAACCGCAGGGCTAACGATTCCGACGAAGAGGAAGAGGAAGAGGAATACGACGACGACGACCAAGGCACCCAACGAGCAAATAATGGTGGCAAGTCAAAGAGCCAGAAGGGCGCAAAACAGAGTGGTGGGGCGACGTCATTATTGAGCCGAGACGTACGCCCTCTGAATGTACCTCGCGACGCGTCTGCTGAGATACTGTCCCCCACTAGGAAAGGACACGACGTGCATACGATCTCGTTCGCATGGCCATATTTGAGGAGCAAAAACGAGGCGTTTTGAGGAGGACTGATATCAATAAAAGAAGTTCGTGTTCATTTCACCCACTGAATGAACGTTGTTAACCTCTCGTGTTTATATGTGCGTTTTAGTTATGGGCGAATACACCCGTGCATTTAATTACGTATTTGATGAAGCCCAAGCGATTCTCCGCAAAACCTTTGGTTTGGAAATGGTCGAGCTGATGACGCGCACCGAACGCGACAACCTCGGAAACGAGAAAGAGGGAAGTAAAAAGAAGTGTAGGTTGAAGCTGTTATTAACGGCCTAGTACTCATTGACTAACCCACTGTACGGCTACAGCTGGCACTGCAACCTCCAAAACCTACATTGTCCGCAGCGTGCTTGATCCAACCATCATACAGCGGGCGACTCAGCCGCATAGCTCTTTCCTTCAAAAGGAACTCAAAGATCTTGTTGCACGAGGCATAGCGCCGGACGAAGCGAGCATCCCCAGCTCAGAGCGACCGCATGGTACCCTGATAGCTTGGAAAGCCACCGAATCCGTTGCCCTCGCTGGAATACTTCAACTGGTCCTTTGTCTAATACTCATCAGCGAGCGAAGCCTTCCAGAAAGTGAGTTGCTACAAGTCGTGCACCAGTCTTTTCATTAACGACTGGCCCGAAAGTGCAACTGAAGAACCAACTGAGAAGCTTTCACATTCAGTTTAACACAGCACTGTCTCTTCCTGGACAAAATGTCGAGGGGCATCCTACCCTACAAACCCATTTACACACCCTCATCCGTCAAAACTACCTCGACTGCGTCCGCGTTAGCCTCCCAGGTGCAGCCGCCTCCCAGGCTGCAGGGCGGCGTAAAAATCGTGCTGCGGATGACGATGATCCCGATACCACGTACGAATGGAAATGGGGTTCTAGAGCGCACGCAGAGATCAGTGAGAAGAGCGTCGCGGAGTTTATGATGAACTTTATGAAGGATCGCTGGCTGCAGGAGGCTCGACGGAGGTTGGAGGAAGAAGAGGAACTCGAGGCGACAGAAGCCCAGAACAGCCGCTCTCGTCGGAAGGAGGACCGTAATAAGAGGAGCCTCGAAGAACGGCTAGCAGACCTGGAATCTAAAGCGGAAAAGTATTCCGCTATGGTTTACAAGGATATCGAGAGAGCAGCTGGTGGTTCATTGACTGAGATAAAGGCCAGGAAAGTCGTGACTGAGGATGTCATGGAGGAGTGATGAAGTATATGGTGCGCGTGCGTTCGGTTCTCGTCTTCACTTTATGACTGGACTATCAATCTATTCATATGACCTTTCTGGCACCTCTGTGACCATTTCCTGGCCAACAGATGTTTTGACCGTGTGCTGAAGGGAACAAGGGAATGAGGCCCAACAGTCTGCCCGAGATGGGTCAGAGTGGCAGGGAGCTACCCTTGCCGTGTCCTCGTGATTCAACTCGATCCTTCCCCCTGTTTATTTGCGATGATTGGTACCGCGGTTGGAGCACTGGCCGTGGTGAAACTTGTGCTTGGCATATCTCCGCACCTATTATTGGTTGCGTCGGTGGCAGTGGTTGTATCCTGCCAAGCTTGTGTTAATGGATAGACGTACCGTGCAGCTTCGACACGCCCAACATGCGTTGGGAAGAGCCCTAGTCTGGCTTGGCAGAGTAATTTTAGAAGTTCAGCGAGCACCCGGAGTATGGTCTAGTGCAACACCAGATGGGGAATAGTGGGAGTTCCGTAATGCGGGAGGGATGCCGCGAGTGTGCCTCGACCAAAAGCTCCTGTCTCACAGTCTGGATTGTAGGTCAATGTTCGAATTTGACTTGCGAGAGAGGTGGAGATAGTGGATAGTTTGGAAGCTCAAGAACGGGGCTCTGTCAGCTCCACGCTGATGCGCACGGCCAATGCGGACATGAGCTTCCTATCGCAACCCCAACGCCAATACTCAACCGGTGATTGCTCTTCCCGACGGCGCCTCTGCTGTGCGAACTATGCCTCAGTCTCTGCGAGGTTTTGTTCGGGTCGCCGGCCTTCAGGCAAAGGAGAAGCCCTGGTTGGTGGACCACCCTTACATTTTTGACCCCTGCTCTAGATAATGTGTATGCACGGCAAGGCAGTGATTCCCATTGTAGGGCTACTCTCATAGCTTGGCAGAAACTCTCGAGTCTGTTGCACGGCAGTGATAAGACTCCACTCGAATCTCAACACAGGCTATGGCGTAGGACACGCTCCCCATTGTCTACTTCTCAATAAGAGAGGGTCACCTCCTGTGATCCTGAGTCTTTAGATTAAACGCGTCCGGGTAAACGCGTCGGGCTCTGTAGTGTCCGTTTTGGTTTACAGGGAGCGCGACTCAAATTAGTTGTCCCTCTGTTACCTTTACGTTAGACCATGCCAGTGCGGCAAGGGAAGCATGCGAAATGGCTGATTTCCATGTCTTTCGACAGGTGTTGGAGCCATAAGTGCAGCCATTTCCCTGCCGCGGCTAGCACAGGTCTGCGACCACGACCTCGACGTTCCCGTTCGAATGCAGACTGTCATCCTCTGCAGATATTATTAGCACCACCTCGCTTTCATATCACACCATATGGATCTTGCTCGAATTACCGGGTCAAGCCGATGAGTAAGGTTGAGCTAGGTCCAATCTGGACTACGATATCTAAGAAGACGTGCACGTACAGCCGAACAACACAATTCCCAATATCTCATTGACAAGTTTGGGGAACGTGGGGACTTCCTGGCACGCATATTTATAGACGGCTTGGTACAGTCTATCGTTGAAACATGTCTGCATCCAACGAAGAAAAGGTAGTCCCCCCTCGCACCTACGTCTTTGAACGCGTCGGATCCTGCAGCGCTCGCATCACCGAGCGCGTCGATGGGTCGACTGGAGCCATTGGCCCGTCCTCACCTGCTTCACCTGAGAAAGCTGTGGGAGACATGAACGCCACCGACGCGGGTGTTGACATCGCGGATGACCAGTTGGATAGAGATGATGAACAGGTTCCCGATGGAACGGGTGGCTATTTCCTGAAGCGCAAGAAGCTGACCTATACGCTCTACGACAATAGCAAAGCCAACGAGTCTCTCGAGACTGCGACAGCCCTTATCAAGGTCGACCTCCCTCGTGAGTAGAAACGGGTCTCGGGAATGTGGCAACCGCTGACGTCGATATGCAGCCCTTTGGTCCTTTACTGTGGCCTTCACCGAGGTAGCAGGCGCCAAGCGTCAGGCGACAATGTACAAGATGGGAGGACCGGAGCCTCATGCTTGGTATAGCATGTAAGCGTGGTTGGTCCTACAATTCGAGCCCGATGGCACTGACTCTTGTTGTAGTAATCGCACTCTGGTCGATTTCGACGGGGTCGTCTATACGTGGAAGAACAAGGTATTTGTAGACGATCTGACCGTAAGCAGTATTACACTCAACGATCAGTTCCTCGTTGACCACCAATGTTCTGCAGCTTCTGAGGTCGGATGGGGTCGTTGTCGCGCATTTCGACAGGAGGAGATTTGCCTTCAATCGCGGCGTTCTGGTCAGACAATCGCTCGACAGCTATTTCTCGCTCGCTTACCTGTTCGTGAAAAGGGATTGTTTGAAGTCAAGATTCCAGTCTCGGAGTCGCTTCTTCGGCTTCTCCTTTGCGCCTGCCTTCGCAAGTACCAAGAAGACCACGCTAGGAGGATGAGACTGTACTTCACCCACACTCCGTACCCGGCGTAGACGGCTGCTGTGTTTTCAGTAATCTTGAACTCTTGTCCGTTCATCAGTCCTCGAATGTTGTAAGCCTAGGCCGTGCGCCTTGATCTTAGGCAATAGTATGCGTATGAGAACGATATTTGTATAGTTATCGCTCGTCCCAATGACCGGGTCGTGTTGCGCGTTGCGTGGCTTGTTGACGCGCCGTGACAAGTCCGACATGTGTTTGTCGACGCGTCTCATCGCCGGTCTAGATCCACACCCCGTTTACCATCCCCTCAACCGTTCGTGGCCACCCCATATCTCACCGCTGTTACCCTCTAGCACCCATCAAATCATTCCGCATAATGTCGCCCTCTACAGCGTCCAAGGAAAATATCCCTTTGGAGCGGTGAGGTTTCGTGGTTGTCCCCCAACGCTCGCGTCTCTTACGACGTTCGTACAGAAAACGGACTACGTTAGAAAATAGTCAAGATCACACTGCTAAGAAGCGGAAAATGGATGACAAGTCCGCCCCCGCTAGTCAACCGTCCTTCACGGAAACTTTGGAGCGCTTGCAGGAAGGCAGTAAGTCCGGTATATCATCCCTATTCCAGCTCTACCCAATTGAGCACGTCTTTGTATTAAGGTATGGAGCAGCCAGTTTGGAGCCGACCACCCCTGAAACCCATCAATCCGAAGACCGACAGTATAAGTAAGCTATCTGCTGTTCGTTCGTTATATGGTGTGCTGAACGTGTCACCGCACCAGTATTCCAACAAACCGAGTTAGAGACGGCTTCTGATGCTGAAAAGGCGGTTGAAATCCGCATGTTCGGTGTTACAGAGGTGCGTCACCTCCCTTCGTCTCATGGAGGGCGTCGCTTAACCTTCGCGCTGCAGGCTGGACATAGCGTATTAGCTCACATTGTCAATTTCCAACCATATTTCTACATTGCGACGCCTCGCGGTTTTACGGATGAGGACATTCCCGACTTCATAAACCACCTGAACGTACGTTGCACCGTGATGGTCTATTGGGTCGAACTCATCATGTTCGCAGGATAAAACGGGGGAGAACCTTGTGATCAGAATTAGATCCATCAAGAAGCGTAGCCTACTGGGATATCGCGGCGACGACGAAGTGTTATTCCTCAAACTTACGATTTCCGAGCCGCGCTCAGTACCCAAAGTCCGAGATACGTCCTCTTCCCCTGTTCCAATACAGCACTCATCTTACCTATTCGATCCTTTTACGTCTCTTCGATCGGGGGGAGGTCGACTTCAGGGGCCTCTTTTCTGGCCCGATCACCACGTTTGAGAGCAACATCCTCTACATCTTGCGTTTTATGGTGGACAGACAAGTTAGCTATTCTCAGGCTCCGCTCTTCCTTTTGGTCTAATGTCAGCTTTTAGGTGCTTGGGATGAATTGGATCGAGATACCAGCGGGGAAGTACGATCTCTTTTCGCCCGGCAGGAAAACCTCGTCGTGTCAGATCGAGTTGAACGTGCGGTATGTAAACGTCTTCGGGGGGTTTTCAACACAGCTCACACTGTTTATAGGTACGATGCATTCATATCTCATCCGGCGGAAGGGGAGTGGTCGAAGATGGCACCTCTCCGTATCCTAAGTTTTGATATCGAATGTGCGGGCCGGAAGGGCATCTTCCCTGAGGCTGAAATCGATCCCGTTATTCAAATAGCCAACATGGTTACGCGCCAGGGTGCGTAGTCTTCCTGCTGGTCATACCATATACTAATCGCCTCGCCATAGGTGAACCCACGCCTTTCATACGAAATGTTTTCACTTTGAACGACTGTGCCGACATCGTCGGCTCGCAAGTGCTGTCGTTCAGGGACGAGGCGACCATGCTGGTCAAGTGGAAGGAGTTTATTACGGAGGTGGATCCGGACCTCGTGATTGGCTACAACATAGGTAATTTCGACCTACCGTACTTGATCGATCGCGCCAAAGCCCTGAATGCCGGCGGGTTTCCGTATCTCGGAAGATTGCCAAGTAGGTGAAAACATCGTCGAGCTTCGTACTCTTACTGACGATGCGATCAGGGGTGAGGACGCAAGTCAAAGATACCCATTTCTCTTCCAAGGCGTATGGGCAAAGGGATTCAAAGGAAACAAACCTGGACGGCCGCCTTCAGCTCGACATGCTTCAGGTTATGCAAAGAGACTACAAATTACGAAGTTATTCCCTCAACGCCGTTTGCGCCCAGTTCCTTGGGGAACAGAAAGAGGACGTACACCATTCGGTCATCACCGAACTACAGAACGGGACGAAGGAATCTCGGAGACGGCTCGCAATTTACTGCTTAAAGGTACGGGCGCTCGAGAGCTCGCCGCCCAAGTTCTGACACGGCTCTTACTTTGTGGGACGCAGGATGCGTATCTCCCGCAACGGCTGATGGATAAGCTAATGTGTCTTGTCAACTATACGGAGATGGCGCGCGTAACAGGTGTTCCCTTCAATTACCTTCTCGCCAAGGGCCAGCAGATCAAGGTCATTTCGCAACTTTACCGCAAAGCCAACGCAGAGGGATACCTTATCCCGTCCATTAAGGTCGAAGGTTCGTGGTCGTACTTTTGCAGACGTTGTTGATCCGTACCTGTCACAAAAGGAAGCGACGATCAGTACGAAGGCGCCACCGTCATCGAACCCAAGAAAGGCTATTACGATGTTCCAATCGCTACCCTCGATTTCAGCTCCCTGTACCCGTCCATCATGATGGCGCACAATCTCTGTTACACCACGCTACTTGACCGGCCAATGATTGATAGGATGGAGTTAGCGGAGGGCGAAGATTACATCAAGACTCCCAATGGCGGTCGGTCTCTTAAAGTTCCTTCTCAAGCTGGATTGCTGATGACAGTTGCACTAGACTTCTTTGTGACTACGAAACGGCGCAAAGGCTTGTTACCAACAATTTTGGAGGATCTGATTGCCGCCCGCAAGAGAGCCAAAGCGGATTTGAAGAAGGAAACGGACCCTTTTAAACGTGCGGTTTTAGATGGTAGACAGCTCGCATTAAAGGTGCGTTCGGACCCGAAGAAGTTGGTCACTCCTCCACCTCATTTTTCCCCCGTAGGTCAGCGCGAACTCCGTCTATGGTTTCACCGGTGCTACGATTGGGAAGCTTCCTTGCCTCCCGATTTCCTCCAGTGTCACGGCCTATGGCCGGGAGATGATCGAAGTAACAAAAGAGGTCAGTAGTTAACAAGGTATTTCTTTGTCGAGCCATTAGCTAAAAACCGCGTAGAAAGTGGAAGCGGAATACTGCATCAAGAATGGACACGAGTTCGACGCTGAGGTCGTTTACGGTGACACCGATTCCGTGATGGTTCGCTTCGGTTGTAAGGACCTAAAGACTGCCATGGCTCTCGGTAAGCTCGTACTATCGACTTCAGGGTTCATTTGTTGACCTCTCTTTCCGATGCCGCAGGCAGCGAAGCCGCCAACTACGTCACCACGTTCTTCAAGCAGCCGATCAAACTTGAATTCGAAAAGGTTTACTTCCCTTATCTTTTGATCAACAAGAAGCGGTATGCGGGGCTCTACTGGACCAAACCCGAGAAATACGATAAAATGGACACCAAGGGGATCGAGGTACGTTTCATTGGTTGGCATCAAGACGTCGCTCACAGAGAAGCACGTTTAGACTGTACGCCGCGACAACTGCCGCCTGGTATCTACCGTAATCGAAACGTGCTTGCACAAGATGTTGATCGACCGAGACTTGAACGGAGCTATCGAGTAAGGCGCTTTGCCTTCGCCGTACAGTCTATATCTTAATTTGTTTCATATTCCCATCCAGATATACGAAGCGTACCATCGCCCAGCTGCTGCAAGGCCAGATCGACATGTCTCAGCTTGTGATCACGAAGGCGCTGGCCAAAGCAGGTTCGTTAGCGCGTCTTGTCCATACATCGGGCCTAACATGGGGACCCGTTTCCGATAGATTATGCAGCCAAGCAGGCACACGTCGAGCTCGCTGAGCGCATGAGAAAGCGAGATGCAGGTGCGTTTCATGCGTGCTCGCTCCTAACTCAACGCTGGCTAACGCAAGCGTATCATAGGTTCTGCCCCGGCGTTAGGTGATCGTGTCGCCTACGTCATAGTGCAAGCCAGTAAGGGTGCAGCGGCATACGAAAAGTCTGAAGACCCCATCTTCGTCCTCGAAAACAATGTCCCTATCGATACGCGCTACTATCTTGAAAACCAACTTAGCAAACCACTATTGCGGATCTTCGAACCCGTGCTCGGCGCCAACGCCAACAGCCTTCGTACGTCGTGCCGGTTCTTTCGTTGGATTGACGTTTTTGTTTGCTGATGACACTTACAGTGTCGGGAGATCATACGCGAACAGTGAAAAAGGATACTCCCAATGTTGGGGGCTTGATGAAATTCGTAGTCAAGTCATCGAGTTGCATGGGGTGTAAGACTGAACTGAAAGGGAAAAACAAAGGTGCGGCAGTCATTCGGTGTCTTGTTTTCTTCTCGTTTGCTAACCTTTCTTTCGGAAGATGGAGTGGTATGTGCCAACTGTCGGCATAGATTGGGCGATCTCTACCAGGAACAGGTGAGCTTACTCTTGACCTAATTATCCTTCGGCATGAATAACTGTCGTCGTTAGATGGCCAAAACATCAGAGCTACAGGTTGCTTTTGCAAGGCTATGGACGCAATGTCAGCGCTGTCAGGGCTCACTGCACCAGGTGAGCTATTTCCCCTTTGCATATGTATGTTGAGAGTAACCCGTTGGTCAGGATGTTCTATGCACATCGAAGGACTGTCCAATTTTCTATCGAAGGAAAAAGGCCCAAAAGGATGTAGCAGAGGCGGCAACCCTTCTTGAGCGTTTTGCTTTAACAGATTGGTAGTCTACATATATATGTACATTCCTGGACAGGCTAGGCTTCTAGGTCTGTAGATGTCGACGACACTTAGCATCGATGCCGCGTCGCGTTGTGGCCCTTGTCAAGTGCTATCGACGGTTGCCAAACCGAATGTGGCTGGGTGATCCAACTCATGGAGGAGCGCTGTGAAAGCATGCTCTAGCAAGTTGCCGTCGGGCCTACTGGGACGGCGCGGCGTTCCTGCTTTTCGGAATCAACATCAACCAAACTGTCCATCACTCCAGCTACACCCACCGGCAATCCATGGCATCTTGTAGAGTACCTCTCGATGACGTACTTTACTCTTCACTAGACCATCGTAGAATGACGTCTTAAGTCTCATTTCGTTGTCCAAGTGACCCGACCCGAAGTAGTGTATACCCAGTCCAAATGTCAACGCAACTCTCACGACGATGTGATCAAGCACAAGGTTTATGAGTTGTCCTGGACTGAGTTGGTTAGCTCTGGTTGGATCACCGAGCTGAGTGCTGATTCCGCAAGACCAATCGCGTGCTATCGATATGCGGGCTGTACGACCTTCCTTCTTTAACTCAACGTTCATGACTTCTTATCTCATCGGAACATCCTAATCTTTATCTTTGAAGTCTTCTACGAATCAAAATATTAGGAACCCATTGCATGAGCAGCGACTTGCCGAGGATGCGATCCCAGGTCCTGGTGCTGTGAGGACTTCGTCCATTTTTGCATTCGTGCTCGCTCTCGAGGCGATATCCAAAGAACGATTAAGGTTCGCCTCCCTCACTTGCACCGTATAACGTTCGGCACGTTTTTCGTTTACTCCCAACGAAGGTCCCGTATAATTCACCGATCGTCTTCGTTTCTTTTCATTGAGCACCCTTTCTCTCATCTTTCATTTTCCCCTACCTCTCAATCCGCTCGATGATGTCTAGGATTTTGAAAATTCTCACCTCTCTCTTCTGGTGGATCGTCCTCCATGTCCTAATCGTGGTCAACTTCGTCCGCTTTGGCTTCATTTTAATGTTTGGGGATCTGTCAGTAAAGGTCAGCCTATAGATCCTTGCAGGTGTGTCGTTGGCCAGAGTTTCGACCCTTCCCTCAGGTCGTCCCTCCTGCAACTGTTGTCCAAGCACTGGGCAATAATCCAGGTGAAGGTCAGATGGATAATGTAGCTCCCAAAGATGTACGTCGCTTCATGTCGCCATTTGACGCCCCGCTGACCGTATTCTAGTCCGACATCGCGACAGCTTTGCTTCCATCCGCGGTTGAAGGTGACTTGGAGGATTTGGATCGCGAGATCAAATCCCTGCAGGAATCGCTAGAAGGATTCACGGGGACTACGAATAGACCGACACCAGCGGTTATTCGGCTTGGAAAGCTTTTTCTGGAACGGCATGAACAGAAGTGGGACGACCATGACCTGAACAGTGCGATCGATCTCCTGGGCGAAGCTCTGTTACTCCTCACTGCCGATGAACCAGACAGGATAGTCGTCCTAAACAACCTAGGCCGGGCTCTGATTACCCGATACGAGATGTTGGGGAGAATTTCAGATGTGGAGAAGGCCATCGTCCATCATCGTGAGGCCCTGTCGCTCCTGTCCGGCAATCATCTAGACCGGCCATCAACCCTCAGTGACCTTGCAGACGCTTTGGTTGCTCGTTACGGGAGGTCGGGGGGGATTTCAGATGTGGAGGAGGCCATTATCCACCTTCGCGAAGCCGTATCGCTCGTGTCTGGCGATCATCCAGCCCGCCTACCCAGCTTAAGCAGTTTGGCCATTGCTCTGACTATCCGGTACAAGAGGTTGGGGAGAATTTCGGATGTGGAGGAGGCCATTATCCACTTTCGCGACGCAATCACCTTACTCTCTGGTAATCACCTACACCGGCCATCAACACTCAGCAACCTCGCAAACGCTCTAACTATCCGTTACAAGACGTTGGGAAGAATTTCGGATGTAGAGGAAGCCATTGGCCACTTTCGCGAGGCAATCGCCCTTCTGTCAGCCAACCACCCTAACCGACCAGCAAGCCTCAACAACCTCGCAAATGCTTTGAATATTCGGTACCAGAAGTTGGGAAGAATTTCGGATATCGAGGAGGCCATTGTCCATGGTCGTGAGGCAGTCTCTCTCCTGTCTGCCAATCACCCGGAGCGGCCCAAAAGCCTCACCAACCTTGGAACCGCCCTCTTTGCCCGTTACGAGAGGTTAGGGAGAATTTCGGATTTGGAGGAGGCCATTATCCACCACCGTAAAGCCGTATCACTCTGGTTGAGCAACCACCCGGAGCGGCCAGTAGGCCTTAACAACCTCGCAAGGGCTCTCGATGCTCGCTATAGCATGTTGGGGAATATTTCAGATCTGGAGGAAGCGATTGTCCAGTGGCGTGACGCGCTGTCGCTCCGCTCTGGCAATCACCCGGCCCGGTCAGTAAGCCTCAACAACTTGGCAGGTGCTCTGATTACGCGTTACAAGAGACTTGGGAGAACTTCGGATGTCGAGGAGGCCATCGTCCACCATCGCGAAGTCTTGTCGCTCCGGCCTGGCAACCACCCGAACCGGCCATCAAGCCTCAACAACCTTGCATTTGCTCTCGATGCTCGCTATAGAATGTTGAGGAATATTTCAGACCAGGAGGAAGCAATTGGTTTACTTGAGGAAGCGTGCAACATTTCCGATCCTGACGATCCCCAGCGCTCGGCGTACATCCACAACCTGGCCAACCGCCTTCTTGATAGGAGGGGTAAGGGCGACCTGGATAAAGCAATCGATCTTTACGAGGGTGTCCTATCTTTGCAACACAACGATCACCCATCACGACCAGCTACTCTCTATCAACTCGGGAAGGCACTTCTTCTGCGAGGACAGGATGCGTCTGACGTTGAAACTGGGATGAGTTATATTGACGAGGCGTTCTCCCTGTTTCCAAGCAACTCCCCTAATCGGCAGTTGGCCCTTCTCGTCTTTTTAGAGGACTTCTCTGAAAGGACTGACAAGACGGTCTTACGTGATCGGTGCATCCAACTGGCGAAATTGACATCCCCGGAGAATGCAAGGTACTCCAATATGGCATCACTGGTTGCACCGATCCTCTACGATTGCCATGAAACCGCGTCCGAACTGTTGACTGCACTTGGAATGTACGTTCCAGTTCCCTAGTTTATTCTGAGGCAGATCCTTGACCGGGATTTTCAGCGATCCCGGTTTGAATGCCGAGGATGCAACACTCACCCTCCTCCGAAAGGGTTCCCAATGCACAACAAGTCTATCAAGGGACCAACTTGAGACCACATGCGACTGGATCACATACTCCGAGCGGTTCAACCGTCCCCGCAACCTGGAAATGTACGGCCTGATACTGGAGCATCTCGACCATGCTGTCGCACGTGGCCCTTCTCTCGATATTCGTCGTCGTCGACTTTCGGATGACGGCGTGTTTCAACGGGCTAGAGATTTGGTGTCCGATGCGGTTGCGTTTGCTATTGAACAAGAAGCGGTTGAAACAGCGGTCGAATTCCTAGAGCGAGGACGATCCATCCTCCTCGCCCAACTATCGATGTACCGTGTCAGCTCGGGATTGGAGGCAGTTGCACCCGATTTGGCTGCTCGGCTCAAGAGCCTGGGTTGGGAAGTAGAGTCTGCGACGTTCACAGGAGGTAAGGGATTAATGGACATGGGGGCAAAGCCTCCATTCGAAGATCCGATTTCTAGGTATGCTGTCGCTATCGATATATGTTTACCCCTCCTTACCTTGTTTCTCTCTTTAGAGCGGGCCGCTTAAGGAGGGAGTGGGAGCAGGTAGTAGAAGAAATCCGCGCTCTTGACGGATTTCAACAGTTTCTCCGACCGACACCATTCGCCCATCTACAGGAGGCTGCCGCAAAAGGACCGGTGATTTTCATCAACATCAGCAAATTGCGGTCTGATGCGGTCATCGTCTTTTCCCATCGCCCACCTATCACCGTGCCATTACCCGAGGTGACACCGGATAGCGCCAAATCTCTCGCTGAATCATTCAAGGTGGGGAATGATCCGTATGGCCCGCTACGGGGCCTATGGGAGGAAGTTGTTGAACCCGTCATCTCAACCCTGGAGGCCATGGGGGATGTGGTGCCCAAGTCGAAGCGCATATGGTGGTGTCCTGCCGGACCACTCACGGCACTCCCGATCCATGCTGCTGGTAACTACATCGAGAGAACGGGCAGGCGTCTCCCCGGCCTGTACGTTTCGTCATATACGCCCACGCTCAGTGCCCTCTGTCGCGCTCGCCAAGGTCGGTCGGGGCGCTCTGGCATGCCGAGCTTCCTTGTAGTTGGCCAGTCACATACCCCAGGTTTATCCCCATTACCTGCAGTACCCGATGAAGTCGCCCGGGTTAAGAAGAGGATGCCCCATGCAACGGTGGTTGAAGACGAGCATGGGACACGCGAGAGGGTTCTCTCGTTGATGACACAACATCAATGGGTCCATCTCTCCTGTCATGGTAAAGTCCGGTCAAAAAACCCTCTTCAATCCCACTTCGCTTTGCATGACGGGCCTTTATCCGTCGTCGAGCTGATGCAGAATCGATTACCTCTTGCTGAACTTGCTTTCTTGTCATGTTGCCATTCGGCTTCTGGCGATTCTACCACACCGGACGAATTCTTACATCTTGCAGCCGCCATGCAGTTTACCGGATTCAAGAGCGTGGTTGCAACACTGTGGGCGATGGACGATGCAGTTGGGCCGGACCTGGCGGACGAGTTTTATCGGAGGTTGTTGAAGCAACGCAAGGGTGATTATCGACAGTCGGCAAAGGTGTTGAATGATGCATTGAAGGTGTTGCGGCTTGGCGGGGTACCTCTGCGTGTATGGATCAATTTTGTTCATTGGGGTGCTTGACCGGGTTGATCTCTAGTCGTTACTCGCTGGTTTTCTCGCCTTTCATTAGCTGCGTTGTCGGCCTCGTTTTCTTTCCTGCTGCAACCGATTGTTTTGTCCTGTATACACGGTATATACTTGTACCTAATCAAATTGCATTTCGATGGAGGGTGGGTCTGGCTATCACCTGGACCTTCAAGACACTCGTGGTGCCGGATCACCTACCCCCTGAGGTTTATGTTATTATATAACATGATGCCGTACACCTACATCTAATCTTATCACCAGCAAGCAGGGGAGCGAAATTCGCTCCCCGCCGCAGAAGGTGAAAGCCAATCAAAAACGCGTGTTTTCATTGCAGTCACCTTGGCTCAACCACTCCTCGACAACATGGATTTCTCCCCTTTCCTCTCCAGTTTGAAAAGGAAGAAAGACATGTTCATTCGTTCGGCGACGCCTACGGCGGAAACAGCTCTGAAGCTCGAGGATGACGGGGGTTTGAAGACATCGGGCGAGGTTGAGGATCCACCATACCAGCCGATCACCTTGGCTGTTATCGGAGCAGGTCAGAGAGGAAAGGTATGCCTAGTCACTTACTGCTACACCTTATGCACCCCTGATTGACGTTTTGGTCGGTTCGAACAGCGGTATTCGTTGTATGCTCTTGCCAACCCCAAACAGTGCAAAGTCGTCGCCGTAGCAGAACCACGAGAGAAGACACGCGACGCATTTGTGGATATGCATCACATCCAGGAGTCGAATGTCTTTGCGTCACATGTCGATATGTTGGCTGCCTCTCGCAAGATGTTCGAAGAGACCGGCCAGCACATTGCAGATGCTGTACATATTCCAGCCATGATCCACAGCCTCTCTGACTACGCTTTGCTCATAGATCGTTGTCGCCGTACAAGACAAGCTGCATGCCGAGGTTGTTCTTCAGTGCGTTGAGCACGGGTTCGATATTCTCTGCGAGAAGCCGATGGCGACCACCCCCGAAGATTGCATACGGATGGCAGAAGCGGTCTCTAACGCGGGGATTATCTTCGGTATGGGCCACGGTATGTCAATTCGCTTCATCTGAACGCTTCCCCCTGATCACTCTTGGCACAGTCCTCCGTTACTCGCCATACAACCACGCCATCACCGAGACCATTCGCTCCGGTACTCTGGGTCAACTAATCAATGTTGTCCATATGGAACCCGTTGGGCACCAGCACTTTGCCCATTCGTACGTTAGGGGTAATTGGTCGAAAGAGGCGGAGTCCAGTTTCAGTCTCATGACCAAATCGTGCCAGTACGTCTTATCAGCCGTCGTGCTATCCCAATTGTATTTGATAGGCAATTTATTAGCGACTTGGACATCCTATGCCATTACTTGACACCAGCGACGCCGACCCGGGTCTCGACTTTCGGGTCTCTTAGCCATTTCCGCAAGTCTGCAAAGCCTGCCAAGGCGGGCAATGCCACAAAGTGAGATTTTACTGGCAGCGTATTTCGTCGTCTACTGACTGGGGATCGGAGGTGTCTCGAGTGTCCGATGGAGCCAGAATGCGCGTACTCTGCAAAGAGAAGTGAGCGATCACCCATCTGAACTACTAAACGAGACTCATTTACGGCATGATCCGTAGTATATCTCGATCCTGTCAAGACTGGTCATCGCGGTTGGCCGGTGTCCACTATCGTGGACGGACCCCCAGATATTGAGAATGTGGTCGAGGCTCTTGAGACTGGACCGTATGGCAAATGCGTCTATGAGAGCGAAAACGACGTCGCGGATCACCAGGCGAGTCTTTGCTGCTTGTTATCCAGAGTCCTCGCTGACACGGCGTGTTAGGTCGTCAATCTGGAGTTTTCTACCGGCGCTACGTGCTCGTTCACCATGGCCGCTTTTACCACCCTCGTTTGCGATAGGCAAACGCGCCTGCATTTCACAAACGGCGAGATCGTCGGTGATATGTACAATCTGACTATCACCAACTTTAGTCACCCTCCCGGTCACCCAGAACGCTGCGTTCGACGTTCACCTGAAATCGAAGACGACGGTCATGGTGGAGGAGACCTGGGTCTCATCCGTACCTTCGTCGAGGCTGTTCGCAAGAGGGATCAAAGTGTTCTGGGTACGGATGCGATGGAGGTCCTGAAGAGCCATTTGCTTGTGTTCGCGGCGGAGAAGAGCAGGAAATACGGAACTGTGGTTGATGTGGAACAATATGAGAAAGACGTACGATTGCGTATGGCTTCAGCGACGACGGAAGTTGGGAAGGACGAACCATAGATGGTTGTCGTCAAACGATAAAGTACAACAGTGTGGTGACATGACATGACATAACATTATAGGAAGAACGTCCTTTTGTTACGTTGCATCTTGGACTATAAATACGGAACGTTAAGTGAGGAGTTATCGCGCGTAGCATAGATTGATCTCACCTTCCAAATCCATGCGAATTCTTCAGCCTTCGAATCTTTGGGGCCTCTTACCGGCTTCTTGGGAGATGGATGTGACGATTCTTTTTCGTCACCGTCATTGTCGTCGTCGTCGTCATCCACTTCTGGCTCTATTTGCTCAGGCTCCTCGCCCTCCTGGTCGATGTCGTCATCTTTGGCCAACTCAAGGGGTTTCGCCGGTGCAGCGAGGTTTTGAGTGACAGGTAAACCCGTCTTTAGGGATCGGAGTTTCAGTGTAAATCGTGGTCCAATTTCCTGGAGTGCGGTGCTGTCTGTTGATTTGAACATATAACTGTGGTCCATACGTCAACACATCGCCATAACGCGAACGATAAGGATATACGAACCGATGCCGTCTGAAGAACAGGAAATCACGTTGATTATGAAGCGTAACAACTTGCCGACCCTCGAACTCTGGCATCGGGGGGAAGAGGGTCTGGAACATTCGCCCCACGGCATGTCCCAACCTCGTGACGAAACCATTCAAGATGAGTTCGGGGTGATGGGGGCTTGGGACGCCGTGACCCTGCAGAAGTGCTAAGTTAACATGGATAAGGGATGGCATAAGGGCTCATACCAGGATCTCCTTCGATAGTTGTACAGAACTTAGACGGAAGTAAGCCGTAGGTCCACTTGGTAAGTGAATAATTGTGATAGCATCTACAAGGAGAGAATGAATAATGTCGTAACGGCGTGCAACAGAACACTTACTCGGCTTTCCGTGATCCTCATTGACAACAATCAACGAGCTATACCCTCTCTTCGCGGTCCACTGAGCCAAGGTTCCCAACGCAGGTATCTTGACACGGATCCCCCGCTTCCGGCGTTTGATATATTCCGCTCCAGGAAAGATTCCCGCCAACTCTTCACAGAATTCGAAACTAATCTTGGTGGCAAAGGGTGATGTTGTGATAAGGACTTTTGGTGGGACAGTCGGATCTCGCTCGTTGTCGAAGTACTCGGCGAAGGGGTCGTTGGCAATGTCTTCGGCATGTTCAGAATCCATGCTTTCTCCTGCGTTGGATTTAGAGCTTGAAGGATCGGAAGTGGAGGTGGTCGGCGCCTTATGAAGGGCTTTGTATGTTGAGGATGCGGGGTGTATATCGCTTGGAAGGTTCACCAACGCTGGATCATATTCACGCATGTTGTCCACTGTCCGTCTCGGATTTTCTGCCAGACGTTTCTTAGCAAGGGTAAGCCTTCCACGGTATTTCTTCATATCAGGAAGTTACTCACCCGCTTCAGTTCGGGATTCTTTGCCTCCAGAGCTTTACGCTCCATGAGCAATTTCTTCTTGACTCTGTTTTGCGCAACCTTTGCTTGTCGCTTAAGTTCATATCGCCTTGTCCGAGCTTCATTCTTGATTGTCATGGTAGATTCTCGACGCTGAGGTGCAGTACGAAGGGCTAGAAATTTCTGTTTGTGCAAGTTTAGACTTCGTCGACGGTCTCGATCGCGATTCGTTACTGGTTATCCCAAGTACAGCCATGCCCCCACAGCAGCATATTCAACGCACAAGATAAGCAACATGAGGACTCAATACACCACATCAATTCTATCTCTCTTTCACCCTCCTGCATCCCCCTTCCTCCCACCACCATCATGCCGATGAGACGAACTGCAGTATCTCGATATCGAACAAGACAGCCTGGAGCTCAAGTCTCGAACGTGGCCACATATTTCAAGACATCTGCGAGAGAGGCCTCTCTCTCACTGCTATCAACATCGTTACCTCGTCACCAACGGTTCAGATTCGTTGCCCCCGTCCACCCTACCCGTGCGCGAAAGCCGACACTACGGCGGACATCCATGAGACACCCTACAGCAGGTACACTCCTTCATGTCGTCCTCGAACTACTGCTTACTATCATCTTGTAAGATCATCTCTCTCACGAGCCAGAACCAACCATGGCACCGTGTCCGCGGTTGGAAACCAACAGCATGCCCCGTCTTTCGAACAAGACACCCATGCGGATACCCTGGGATAGTATTGCAGGAACCCCTCCTCCTTCTCGACGTGGTTCGGAGTCCGCCAGTTCAAGTTCATGCACGGCCCTTTCTGCTTTTCGGGAGAGCCTTTCGTCCGATGATAGTGGTTCTGATGAGGACTTAGAGTTAGCAAGTTCGCTTGATTGCTCCCTATCCGGGTCTGAACGGGCAGCAATCGCGAAGACTGTCGCCAAACTGGTCACGAATCTCTCCATCGCTCTCCCGCCCCAAACCATAGGCACTACGATCGACTCCTTGCTTGGGATTGTCGAGCATTGGGGTGCAGAAGCTCGATCCCTTGTGGCACAGGCCTTCACGACATCCAATCGCGCCTATCAATCCCTCTTCTTCCTCTCCGATGTACAAACCCCTATCCATTCCACCCTACGAGACGACACATCGTCAGCACGTATGATCCGACACCTTATGACCGATGTATCGTTCTCCAAGTATCTCTCCAAGATGGTCCGTCGCTCAGCGTACGGTGCTTCAGGGGTTCGTTTTGCCATTCAACATAGCAAACACAAGCATATTCTCTCATCTTGGACAGTAGCCGAATACGTTCGCAGAATCCTTCGATCTCCTTCATCGACACCCCCGAGTGCTCGGTTCCATGCAATATCCCTTTGGGAGCTCGTCGTTCGGACCTGCGTGACGGCGGAACCGTTCTTGAACTACCAGGATGTGTTCCGCCAGTGCCTGAATGCATCGCAACCCGCGGAAGAGACGGTAGTTCTCCTACAGCTTGTCCTGTCGTGTACCAGCGTTGGGTCTGGGAGGCAGATATCGGAGCTACTCCAGCATGAACTGCGTTCCGTGGCACGTGTTATCTCCAACGCCATTCTCGACTCTCGGGCATCAGGAATTGTACGCGCAATGGGATTGGCGGCATTGCGAGCTCTCGTGGTTTCGGAGCCTACAGTTATCTTGGAATGGGACTGCATGGACGCTATGGTCGAGTTGTGTGTCGGAGTTTTGCTCTGGAGAACCGTCTGGCAGCATGATTTACGCACAGAAGAGGTAAGCAAGACAATCTGATGCGGCTATGCGTGTCTAACAACACTGAGTAGGCTGAGCAGGGTGTTGGCCGACTGCGACCCCATGACGACGCGTATACTGTGCTCTGCTACCTCCCAAAGCCGAAGCTACGTTTGGTCTTTGGTAGGACGCTCAACCAGATGGCTCGTGAATCAACCACAGTGGATGCACTCCTTTCGCTAATCGTCGACCGTTCGGCAACTAATGACCCTCACTGGCCATCCCTTCTGACAATTCTCCTCGAAGCTGGGCTCTTCCAAGTTCTCCTCACAACTGCAGCGACTGTCCTTCCCGATGGCGAAGACCGTACCTATCGAACCGTCTTCAATATGAAGATCGACGCCCTTGTAGCTTTACGCCGTATATTTGAGCAAGTTCAGGCGAAGGACTTGAAGCATATCGAACCCAACACATTCGTCACACTTACTGCTCTTGTGGAGAATCGGAATCTGCCGTTGACCATTCAAAGGAGGGCGCTGGACGCACTCTCTCTACTTAACCAGTACGTCATAGTGATCTAGTCTTATGCTGGCTTCTCATTCACGAGACACCCCTCTTCGTCAGGACAACGATGGCTTGCCAACGACTGTTTCAGTGGGCAGACTACATCGGCAGCGGTGATCGTGCCGTGCCGACGTAGGAACCACGAAGACGGACTAATATATCAATTTAGTATATGTTGTACGAAAGGTTGCATGGAGTGTGGTGCTAGCAAGCAGTGGAAACCACTCTGGTGAAGCTTGTTCTGCGTGATGAAATGGGAAGGACAGACCCTGGGCGGTGGTAACTTGCCGCCCATGTCTCCGGGTTTTATCGGGAGAAGCAACTGTGCAATGTGGTAGACCTCTGCGGGCGCAGCTAGCCGTCTCGCCGCCTCTTCTCCATGATGATCAGGCTCACTATAGGATGTTGATAAATGTCACTGGAGGGAGTGCATCGATAGGTACATACCAATGACGGAGTCTAAAGTCTTCGAGATCTCGGGAGATACCTCAAGATATGCTGGTTCTCGTATACGTAGTAGTTTGTCCCTCTTGGGTTCATGGAATATGGCAAGCGTCCGTTTCGATACCCCGTCGTCGGGGGTTAGCTACCGGGAAAAGTTGTCTCCGAGCAGCTCGCTTGACAAGGTGCTAGGCCAACGTACATGAAGACACCAATCGCGCGTTTTCCAGCGGAACTTGGTTCCGTGACCGTCGGTGAAAGATTTGGCGCTTGGGGAATTACAACAAGGTCAGCGACAACGCAACGGTGGGAATAACACATATACAGACCTCGTAAGATTTCCTTTGTTGTTCGCTAACCAATTACGTATTGGCAGCCATTCGCAATTCTGCCACCCAACGCGGACGAGCGGTTCCAAGGCCTTCCACGCAATTTCGCCGGCAAACACCTTTTCACCGCTCCTGCGGTCGAGTCGGGTTATCGTCGTCACTCGGGAGACGTATTTGTTCTGTGTGGTTACTTCATAAAGAATTTCGTGGTCTGGGGATGCAATGACCGTGTTCCAGACACTGTTTTTCGAAAACGTCAACTTGACCATTGGTTGTGATGTTTCGGTTGGGGATGGGAGGGAGTCTGTCGACGGTCTGAATGAAGGTCCGGGATCCATGGATGGTCGTTTCTGGTTGGAGATATCGAGTGAGCTGCGGACGGTTGTGCGTACGCGGGTGAACATGAGGATTGTCCCGGAGTCGGCTTATATCTGGCAGCTTATGTGAGACACGTGTGACCATAAATAAGTCAGGGACAGTCAACGCGGTGTCTTCGGACAACAACAAGACCGTGCAAAGCTGCGGTCGATACTCGCTTTTCTCCACATGCCCCATCGTCGCCGGCTTACCTTTCCCGATATACTGGTAAGTTTGAGAGGGCCAAGTTTGGATATGCGACCCTGATCTGACCTTATCCGGGTAGTTCACCGACCGGAATGTGAGCACATACTCATGAATCGATCAACTGAATGTGGGCTAGTTCACTCAAGCAGCGGATTCGAGGCCTACGGACTTCCTCCCCTATCCATGCCTCGATGCTACTGATACGAAAACGTGCGAATGGTTATTTCTGCAAGTGGGTTCGAAAAGTCGACGATGGTTTACATTCGTACATTCCCGCCTCGTGCAAACGCTTGAAGTGCGTATGTGCGACATGGTCTCTATACAGGGATCTACGTTCACATCAACAATACGCGGCTGTATAATGTCGCAACGCCCGGCGATCATTCAACACTGCGGAGATAATCGCACGTATATCTCGACATAAGGAATTTGTGCATAAGCAACCCGAAACGAGCTATCGGGGATGGCATTGAAGAATCGTGGATTAATTGGTGCCATGCCAATCAAAGTTTTGGGAGAAGTGCAATGGGTCCCTTTCACTCCAGGCTGTTGTTTGTCGGAGACTGTCTCCCCCGAACCGCGGGGTTCATGACCACCACGCGAATTTTGGACTAACCCGAGACGAATGAACTAGACTCATGAAGCAAAGGCCTCAATGGATTCCATCGCGTTATACGTTATCTTACCTTGTGCAGTGGCCATTGAAAGATGAGGAGGGGGTAGAGGATGACGACCCGCGGACGTTTTAGTCCAAACCGTACCCAACTCGGGATGCGCGTGTTATTTGTCGATTTTTGGTCTGACTGGCGACTGGCGCGCACGAGAGCTGACAGGTGCAGGACGCGAGACGAGCGGCCGGTATCGCGCTCGGGGATATGAGACATGGTGCGTCGCGAGACGATCAACCTGGCGTCGCGCTTGCATTTGTTTGCACCTGGATTATATAGGACCACCCGCGACGCCAGGTCGATCGCCTCGCGACGCAGACGCAGACCCCCATGTCGCCTCTCCGAATTCGAACCCTCCCGCCCTCCCCCTCCCCCTCCCCCTGTATGATACAACCTGTCTTACCTCCCCTGGGATACGGAAATCGTCAAAATCTTGCGTGAAGGATGGTCTCTCAAGCGGGCCAGGCCTGGTCAGACCGGACCGGTTCTTACAAGTGTTACCTTGGGTTTTGCTGATGGCGTCAGTCCGACAGGATATGTTCGATCTGGTCAGGCGATCAGCCCTGAGAGGGTTTGGGACGGCGATACGCTACCAGAATAATAGCGATGAGGGGCAAAGGGGCAATCCGGCGGTGGTCAAATGCGAGAGGTGAGTTTGCCGAATTCTCCGCTTCCGAGTTATATCCGACCAGCTCCGTACTGCAGCCCGCCAACGATCCCAGTATTCCATTAGTGACAGGATACAGTACACCCGAGATATCTAGTAAGACCTAACAAATAACGATATGGTACAGATGATTTCAATTATAGTTTGTGTGAGGCTGGTGAAAAGGTGAGGGCGCAGGGGACGTCATGTAAGAAGTTGGGGAATGTTCTCCTCGGCCCGGGTCACGGCTTCCAGGCATCCATACAAGAGTAGACGCGGTCCTCAGTTATGAGAGCAGGAGCTGGTGGCTGTAATGGATCGACCGAGCCAGGATATGGGGTTTGGTTGACCGTCCAGAAACCACTCCTTCTCCCCGGAATAACTGTATCCCCTGCCGGCGGGGCGGATGTGCTGGATGACCGGAAGTGTGAAGCGACCGGCGAGGGCTTGGCAGGTGAGTGTGACAGATACTTGTGTGTTGACGAAGGTCCGTCCACAGTCTTTGGGATGAGGTTCTCCATATCATCGTCATCCCCAATGTCTTTGTTGGATGTCGTCCTAGTCAACCATCCCCATGCCTTTTCTGAGACACGAGTTTCCACAAGGGGACGAACTGGGCGAAGACGAGGATACGGCCGCCACCCCTTCCGCCATGACCATAGGGGGTCACCCCACGGACCGGTATTGAATATGCGTCGAGTGTTCATGACGATGATACACGCAGCCAAGATGTACTCTGGCGTGAGATGGAAGATGTAGAACAGGACTTTACGGGAGGGCAGTGATGGCGAGGCAAAGGATGATTGTTGCGGAAATTGGGACAATCGGTAAATCGGAACTATCAGCTATAAACAGCATACTTGAGTGGTCAAGTACGGAAGGGCTGTTCGGAGAGACTCACGATGAAGGCGTAACTATAAATGAGGTATGAGCAGGCGGTTTTATTAACGTGGCGTAGTCGATGACGTGTCCCAAAAACGCCGCACAGAGCGGTCAGCGCCGTGAGCATGGCTAAAAATGTGCTCGAATACCTAGGATCGAGTGGATCACTAAGAAATTCCGACATGAATGCATGGTACAACCTACCGGAAAACCTTAACCTGGGTATGGCTGATCTGTCTGGCCGGCTGATCAAGCGACATCTCCCAGGCAATCCCAGCCCCAACTCCTAACAATTGCGCGACCCAGAATGATGCATCCAATGCATATGTGATCAGTTTCATCCTGAACCGCATTGACTTGTCATCCGGTCGGCCGAACTCGACATTGGGCCGTGTGGCGTTGACCGCGATGCTCCTCCAGAACGCCAATAATGAGTGCGCCAATGCAATCCAGCCCCATCCGAGGGTGATCTGTTGGTATTCCAGGAATCGCGTGTTGGTTGGAGACCAATAGTTGATGGATTGGAGGAGGCGAACGGTGAGATTCAATAGCCGTTCAAAGATGGCCGCTGTAATAGGTAGCTGCACGACATTCCGAGAGGCGGGAGAGATGAGCCTTGCAACGCAGAAAGGGAGTAGCAACGAGTACAAGGCGATGAAGACGATCGTTGGAATCGCGTCAAAGGATGAAGGCCACCCGCCGATAGGGGTGAAGACGATATCCATTGACGCAGGCGGCAGCAGGTGGTGACTCCACAACTCTTTAAGGTACTGGGGGGATTGATGTGGGTCGAGCTGCGTCGCAACCAGCAGCATCGCCTCTGGTAACCGTCGTCGCCGGGTGAGAGTCAGAGTACTTCCCTGGAACTGCGCCACGGTCCGCAGCGTCGTTCAACATTCAAGCGCCTGCCTCACGTGACCAGGGCATTGCGTCGAAGAAAGGTTGTCGTGATAAGGGAATGGCGTTATTCTGCCAGTAGTTATGCGAAGTCCATATCGGGTTATCAACCAATTGATTCAAAAACGACTAAATGAATTCCACACGCTCATAAACAGTATTACTCCCCACAGAGAGCGACGATTCCCTGCAATGTATGTGAATAAGGTCAGTGATATGCGCGAAGAGGGGGTCTACATCACGTACGAATTCCATGCTGGTGGCCAGGCTGATGTATTCCTTCTTCACTACCTTCGCAACATCCTATGGTGACGCAATGCATCGGTCTCCTCAGCTACGTCTAGTTAAAGCTAGGACCTACCTCCAAGAAGCTGGTCGACTTTCCATGGTCAATGGGACCGACCCTCCGTCCATCAAGCTCGACAATACGCCTTTCGATAGCATCGGGTCGACCGAGTGGTGCTTGAACAAAGCATGTGTAATGAAGATCAGTCTTCAAGTTGGTAGGAACCGCCGAAGAAGACTGAGACGACGTCGCCGCCTCTCCGTGTGCTTTGGCAAATAGGGTCGTAGTTGCAAGGAGGTCCGCTCTCTCGGAGGGAGACTTGGCTTCATAGACGCCAAAAAGGGATCAGCAACACTGTTTCGACTGCGCGTTAGCCATGACTCACAAATACACTCTTTCTGGAACTGCGCCAAAGCACTAGCAGGGTCTATCGTCACATCACACTGATGCTCTGTCAGCCACCTTTGAAGGACACATTGTATAACGGTGAACGAACATTGAGTAGGGCGTGTAGCAACCCAATTGTGCCGCAGGCATTGGAAATCTAGGGAGATGACGTCAGTGCAATCAACGCGGTGAATGGAGCCAAATTGGCACACCTTCTGCTGGATAAAGATGACGGTAGGATCGACTTCAACAGATTGCCCAGCTTCCTTTATATGCTGCTCATCCGCTTTCCTGCGCTTTTCGGATCCTTCTGTGATCGGGAATATCAAGAGGATCGCCTTGACAGGTTGCGTCACCATGGCTAAGAGCTATCCCTACCACATCAGAGCAAGATCAGATTTTCGTAACAAGACAAACCTCGGGATCAAGACCATAGACGTCTTCAAAGTGAGCGGTCTTTGCTACCCCAAGTTTGGAAGCCCACTTGAATCACGATAGCAACGAGGAATGGTCGGAATGTCAGTGACCGCATATCATGGATCCGGAACCACCTTACGGTGTTGAACACCTAAGGAAGTCGACCCAATATGGTGATATCAGTACGAGAGCGCGGTAACAGTCAGTAGAGAACAAGCTAACATCAGGATTGCTCTCTAAAGGAATCCAAGACCCTTCATTCTTTGTCGTATTGGCCATGTCAGTGGTCGAGTCAAGAGGAGTTGGTGGTGTGGTGCAGATGACGCGGTCTGAGGTAGGCTTCCCAACATTTGCGTCTGTTTGCGCATGACGCGTCTTGGCTTTGCTTTGTTCGACCAACAGACGCGCCGAAATCGTCTCCCTCTCGTTCGCGTGACAAGCATGTTCTCTGGCAAAGGTCATTGTCGTCGTGTTTTTACGCGCCAACGACAGTTTTTAAAGTCCCTTTTTTAGCCTATTTCAGTCCTAACGTTCCCTTGCAAGCGAAGAAGGCATGGAGTATGTTCCATCACCCGTTATTCTCTTCCTCCACACTGTCGCGCTGCTTCCATTCTGAAGTTAAAGGAGGGGGAGCCTTCTCTCCGAAATACAGCGTAACGAACTGGTTCTTTTACCATGGACGAGATGATCCTGGCTTAGAGAGGTCAGCCAGTGTATGACCCCTAAGCAACACCTCGTGGCTTCTGACACCTCGTTATAGATTTTGTCGTAGACCTGTGAACGTGAGTATCTTGAGGAGGTCTCACAGTCGACGCGTTCATCGGGAGCTGACGCCCCATGGTGATAGCATTACGATTGTCGTTGGATCATTGAATGCCTCCGTGCTGGAGGTCAAGTAGAGATGCACCCGTTTGTTCTGAATGGTGAGTACACCAAGTATCCATCTAAATTTATAACCTGCCGCTGTTCTAGACCAAGTCAAACAGCTAAGAATTGCGGGAAACAAACGATTGAGACGTACGTATGCAAATCCGGCCGTTGTAGCGCCGGCGCATCGAGGCCGGCTGCAGTCGTATTACAGCCCGAAGGCGAAGCCGTCGCTCGCCCGCAATCACGTCGGCAAGGTGGAAGATGTTTCGTATGTTTCCCCGTTCCTTTCCACCCCGTCGCAGAAAGTAGCAAGGTCCATTGTCAACAAGCTCTCTGCTGCCTCTCATACCTCGAATTGCCTTCCATATTCGCGTCTTCCTCTCGACTATGATGATCGGCGACTTCCGGACTTACGCTCCGTCCACGTACCCAAAATCGAAGAAACAGATGGCAGCACCACAGATGAAGATGAGGAAGGTGAAGTCGAAGCCATGATCATCGTGGATACCGTGGTACGCAAACCGAAGCCCAAAGCACGGTCGTTGCTTGCCAATCATCCAGGATTCAAATTCGTTCGGTTCCAAGACTCAGACACGCCTTCATCGTCCTTGGATATAAAGGTCGAAGAGCCACCCTCGTTGTGGGCATCCTTTGCCAAGGACGGCGGACTGTCCGACCTACCCACCCCAACAAGGGTGACTCTTGTTGACTACGACTTTCCGAACACACAACCAGTTTACCGAGTCGACGACATACTAGAAAAGATGGCGAGCCAGTCCTCGTCTATGGTGCCATTTGAAATCGGTGGATGCTACCAGGATCAGGCATTTTCTGCTCATCGACGACGCTAACTGGTGATCCGGTTCTTCCTCTGGGCTTACTCGCTACTTCGATCACCCGTTGTCTCTCCGCTAGAATGACTAAACCAATCTTCTTGAGAACGTCCGAGCTTTCAAGCGCGGCCAACGTGACCACGGTTGTTCGCGTGGCGCCGAGTTTGCTGGTGTGTACCGACTACGTGTCCCGACGCGTCGACCCGATTTATATCCTGCCCAGCTGCCACTTGTCCGATACCAATCACACTCTTTCCTAGGGCATCATGGTTGCCATTTTTGCTATTATTCTATTGTCATGTACAGCCTCCCTCGTCTCAGCGGGGATGTACCCGGCGAACGGGCCAGTCAAGATGCTGACCAACAAGAATTTCAAGAAAACGCTGTCTGAGGACGTGCGTCTCCCTTGACCACTTGTCACAATCGTATGGTGGACCTTTGTTGACGTTAGTACCTATGATGCAGCGACCTGTTATGGTTGCGTTCATTGCACCTTGGTGTGGGGTGCGTCGATGACAAATACACCCTGGTCGACGATCTGACAACTCCATGCAGCATTGCAAGAACCTGGTGCCAGAGTATCTCAAGGCTGCAAAATCCCTTGACCCTCTCGTCCCATTCTATGCTGTGGATTGCGACGTCGCCGAGAATAAACCAATATGCGGAGAGCAGGCAAGTCGTCTGGTGTTCCCGCTGTCCATTCTCAAGACTGATCATCAAATCTCCAAATACAGGGTATCAAAGGCTTTCCGACCATAAAGGTATGCCGTGATCTCTCAAGGTGGTTGGAGACGTGACGTTCCTGATTGTTTTGTGTAGTCGTTCCCTCGGGGTACGAAAACTCTGCCGCATGATTACCAAGGAGAACGTAAGGCAGGACCAATTATCGACTGGATGTCGCAAAAAGTGCCGAACCGTGTCGCCCCAGTTAAAGGCGAGGAGGGAGTTGCTCCGTGGCTGAAGAAGGTGGGTCTCATTTGCCACATGGCACATCATCAGAAGTCTAATTGGTCTCCTGTTTGCACAGAATGAGAACCAACCTCGTGCTCTATTGCTCACCTCGAAACCACGGACACCATTGTTATGGAAAGTCCTTGGCGCACAGTTCAATAAGAAGATTGTATTCGGTGCCGCGAAAGATATCGATGGTTCCATCGCCAAATCTCTTGGTATTGAGAGTGCAGACGGAACCGAGTCCCATATCCTGATATGGGATGCGGATGCAACTGAACCAGTAGCATATAAGGGTATGTTGATGATCGTTCAAGGCTAGAGCACTGCTAACACCAGTTTAGGCGCCATGAAACATGAACCTCTATTTAAGCATCTCAACGCAGTTCTGGAAGGACCCAAGCGTTCCAAGGAAGAGTTGTAAACGACCTTGTATTGTTCACATTTCATATGCTCCATCTGCCGGGGAATGGTACCGTTGCCTTACAAACGCGTTGGGTGGCAAGCTAAGACATCCCCAAAGATATTGAAATCATTCATCCGGTTAAATGGAATATCTTGGCTCGTCGACCAACCAATCGCAAGGGGCATCTTATTGAAAGCACGATAGCTTGGGGATCGGATATTGATACACTGCGGGTGCATTCGTGTACCCATGGAGGTCGGACGTTCTATCGGGATACAAAGGTGCTTGCCGCCCCGAGGACCATCTGTCGTGGCCACTGCAACGGCTGTGATTGGCACGGCCACGATGCAAGGGATGAGGAAGATACTATCCCTTGAAAGCACTGAATCTAACGAGCGAAGCGTAAGCCAATTGAACTCGCCGGTGTCGCTGACTGGGTACCTGCAAACGAAGCAATATAGTAGGCGTGTCAGGCTTCACTGGGTGTCGTTTTCTCCACTGTCTGGAAACGTTCATATAGTTCACGTTTCTTGACTGATGCCTGGAGGTCCTCCTCTCTCTGCCGCTTCTTGGCTTCCATCCGAGCCTCGTCTTTAAGGACACCTTGGTACATCACCTTTACAAGGAGCTTTCAGGAACTGGATGGCGATTTCCGCAACGTAAACGGCACTCACCTCACGCTCTTTTATCTGAAGATAATGCACTCCCCATATTGTGGCCACACAAAAAAAGGCGGACACGCCCAGCGTGACTTTAGCAACTCTGGACATGTCGGTAGTTTTCGGGGAGAGGTCGATCCGTAGACGGACTGTGGGAATCAATGCGAAATCTCCCAGTTCATTCTTCAACACTCGTTCTCGTCCACCTCGTAATTAGAACTATGGCCTCCAGACTAGCGGTGAAATCTTTAAGATGTAGGCATATCCACCCATCATTTGAAGCCGAAGCTAATGGTGCTGGGCTTAATAGCGTCCTTGGTCAGGCCATCGGCTGTCGCCACGGTCCCACGAGTTGCTGCTATCCAAAGGTGAGTTTCAGAGGTTCTATAACTGCGCTATATGCTCATGCTAGTGTCCTGTGAAGCCGCGGTCTTTCCGACAAGAGTATGTCAGACATCATGCGACGTCCCGTCAAGTATTCATTGCGTCGCATTTTCTTCAGAGACCGAGCAGCCACCTGCTGAACGCGCCTCAGCCATCATCAACTCCATCCCCGGCAACTCTCTTGTCAGCAAGACGGGTACCGTCGTTCTTGGCACTGGCTTGACGGCTGCCGCCATTTCGTCCGAACTTTATGTCGTGAACGAGGAGACTGTCGTCCTCGCGGGCTTCCTCATTCTCATCACATATATCGCCAAATCCATTCAACAGCCATACAGCGAGTGGGCTGAAGGTCATATCAACGTGCGCAGCTTTGCTTTCCCAATGCGTTGGCTAATCATGCTGTGGTATAGCGCATCCGCGACGTTCTCAACGCTGCCCGTGCAAGGCACACCAGTGCTGTCACCTCTCGGATCGACGCCGTGAGCGACATGAAGGACGTTGTTGATGTTACGAAGGGTCTCTTCGCTCTCTCAAAGGTCAGTGTCATGATATACGCTGCCACCTTTCAGCATGCTGAGACGCCGCAACTTTTATAGGAGACTGCAGAGTTGGAAGCGGAGAACTTCGTCCTCCAACAGCAAAATGCCGTCAACGCTGAAGTCAAGCAGGTTCTTGAGTCCTGGGTCCGTTACGAACAACAGGCCAAGGAGTCCGAGCAGGCCCAGCTCACCCAGACTGTCATTGACAACGTCATGAAGTCGCTTTCGGACGAAAAGACCCAGAGGGATATCTTGCTAGATGCCGTTAAGGAGGTGGACGGTATGTTCCATTGCCCAACCCAAGTCTTGAGAACCCCCATATTGATGTTGACATATTCCAGCCCTGGTGAAGAGTAAGGCCATTTAAGAAGATAGCCTTTTCGTCTATAGAAAATTCTGGAGCCGTAGTTGGTCTACAATACGAGCTTTTGAGGCTGTCAACTCGAATAGGGTGTCACCTTGGTTGCATTGCAGGTCAAACCCTGGTTTATCTTTACTCCTCAGCGGAACTAAACGCATCCTCTTCATAATTTGGGCCCGTTACCGCATTCATGATTTCGGACCAATCTATTTCAGCGATGTCGGGTGCGGGTGCTCCCGGAACCTTCCAAATATTCGTCATACTCACCGAATTCGGTGTTGGAACAAATGTCTTACCTGACGTACATCGTCGAAGGTGGGTTCCGGAGGCGGAGGCGGTGTCGGTGCTGGGGTTGCTGGGGTGAACGTAAAAGTCGGTACTTGGGACCGGTCTGCACTTTGAAGAATCCGAGGCAACCTTGACTTAGTTACACGGTCATCTAGGTTGAGTGTTCGAAGTGAAGTCCGAAAGCTCCGGTTCTGGCAGGTCAACGGCGATGAGTAACCGTTCAATTCAATCTTGAATGAACCCACAAGTAATGTGACTGGTCCGTCTGATAAATCCCGAGTCGATGAAACAGGTTGAAAAAGCTGCGACTGTATGGCCGCATCACCCTTCGTCCGGGTCGAAGGATTGCATAGCCACCACTGGTCGTCATGTAGAGTTTGTGGTTCGTACGGCTCTTCCAGAAAGTTACTGAAAAAGCTGTTCGCTAGGTTAGCTGAGTGCATTGAGGAATTATTCACTGAACGACCTACGCATCCACACGTCGACGCTTTGGATCTCTCGGGGAAGGAGATGATAGACGCCGTTTTGCCCTTTCTATCGTGGTCAATGCGATGCCCGTAGAGCCGGGAGAAGACGCCTTAGGTTCGAAGATATCATCTTCGGCGCTCGACAACGACGCCAACATCTTTGGGACGTCCAGCATTTTATAGACTTCTGCCATGGTGGGTCGCTCGTCGGGATCGTCTTTCCAACAGAGTTCGGCAGCGTCCCAAAGATATGAATAGGAGATACCTTCCAGGGACGCCTCGGGTTCTCTAGGTGGCCTTTCCTTTCTTTGGATGACCATTACCATCACGGTCACCTCGGTCTCTCTGTCAAAGAATGGAACCTTCCCGCTTAGGACCTATTTAAAGGGAATAGGACTGTGGTGGTCTTCCCAATAAAGGAGATCGACTTACCTCGTAGATAGCCATGCCAAACGCATAGACGTCACTCTTGGCAGTCTTATGATCTCCATTCCAAATCTCGGGACTCTGCCAGCGAATTGATCCTGCGCCCTTCATTGTTGTACTGGTTAAGCAGGAAGTGAACCTCGTAAGGCCGAAATCGCAGAGCATTGCATGACCCTCGCCAGAGACAAGGATGTTGTTTGCCTTGATATCGGCATGGACAAGTCCGAATGCGTGGAGATAGGCTACGGCTCCTGCAGCCTCACGAAGCTATCAAAAACGGGTCTGAGCACGGGGCTGTCCGTGTCGAAGCTGAGCGACGTACCAGCCGAGGTCGATCAGCGAGTGGGTGGTTGAGGAGGTAATCAACTAGGCTACCATTTTCCATATAAGGAGAAATCATGTATAAGTGGCCATCAGAGCATGTGTATGCTCCCAGAAAGTGGAGGATGTTTGGGTGGTTGATATTCGTCCAGGTCTCCGCTTCTCTATTGAAGCGCTGCGTATAGTCAGCCACAGAGTTGGCTTGCCACCTGGTTGTTCCCCACTCACTCGGATTTCGTCTTCCGTATGGCCAGAAGCGGTGACGCGCATGCGCTTGAGGGCAACCTTTCCGTGCATGGGGTGATGACCGATGAAGATATCACCAAACCGTCCGGAAACATTGATAGGAGCAAGAGATTCGAGGATAATTTCGACGGGTTGTTTAGTTGTATTGTCGCTCAGCCTTAACCACAAAGTGCGCCCATAATCGGTCAACCCGTCATTGTGCTTGTTATCGGTTGAATCCTCTGGTAGGCCAACAAGCCAGTGCTGGAGGATCTGTCTATACGTTGCTTTGGTAAAGTCTTTGTTGACATTTGGCTTTACCGTGCTGTCGAGCATGGTTGACTGTATATCGGTGGGGGTGAGGGGAAGGGACAGTTGGGTGTATGGAGAGCGTCCGGCTACATGTACAACCTAAGGTGCCTTGTCACAAACGTGACAGAGATCGGACTTACACGTGATCATCGGTGACATACCAAACTAGGAAACTAGACGTTGTAACACGACTGCAATACCGGACGAAACCTACCTGATTTTTCTTGGTCTACAAGTCGGTACTAGTTAGTACCTCTTCCAATACTCCGCCAAAACCGGCAAATCCTCTTCAAGTACAGCGCTTTGGAACGACCGATCGAGGGGATTCTTCATGCGCAGGGCGACGATATGGTCTGCCCATCCATGACTTGCCTGCCGGTTCGTTACATTCTGGATTGCCTGATTAAGTGGCGAACCGTCATTGCAGAAGTTATCGTTGTGGAATGTGACGATGCATCTTCCGTCTTTCAAAGGGGGGCCTCCTGGATAGAGGCAGTCGATGTAGAAAGGCGTGATACTCCTCGGCCATTGAGGGTATATGAGCTTTGCCAACGGCTCGGGCTCCCATTCGGTGGACGTCCATTTCCAGGGGATCTTTACCATCCGGGGTTGTGTTTCGTTTGCTGCGAATAAGATGGCGTCGTACGTCTGGAGCTCTGTGTTGGACTCGGACTGTTCCTTGCATTCTTTCTTGTGTGACTTCCAGCCCTGGACGGTGTCGAAAGACCATTAGTATCGCTCAGGAGACCATGCAGAACGAGAGATAAAGCCCTTCCTCAAGCTGCAGATAATCATGCACCAGGGCGGGCCCAAGCACATACCTTCTTGCTATGGTCTGCACTGCAATAGTACGCATTTTTACACTGAGAACACTTCATTGTCGTTGGTGCTCCGCAGACAAAGCACACAAACTGTGGGATCTTGGGGTTACGTAGGTCGTCGCTCATGGTGCAGGAGGTCTTGTTGGCGCTAGTTAGTACCTGGCAGTCACGAGTGAATCGTGTAAACTCTCTGAAAGAGAAGACTTACAGATGAATGGGGAAGGAGGAGTCTGGTTGAGTCCAGGACGTCGTTGTTTGGACGTTATAACAAGTTCGAGTTCGCGGGGCGTTTCAACGTTTCGACGTGACACCCGAATCCTCCGACGTCTGTCATTTTACGCGAAAAGATAATTGCCCGCTGCGCACCCCTAACGTCACTAGCTCCACACATGAGAAAGGTGTAAACTAATTCGTCACTGGTCATACTCGAATACATGGTCATCGGAGTCGTCTGAACCCTAGAAGGAAGGGTATTTCCGCCAATACTCGACTAAAACCGGTAAGTCCTCTTCCAACACTGCGCTTTGAAAAGTCCTATCATCGAGCTCTCTTTCACGCAGGACAAAGATATGATCTGCCCAAGGATGCGCAGCTTGCCCATTCGTCGCACCGCGCACGGCCTGGTTGAGCGACGATCCATCGATCAGGAAATTGTCGTTGTAAAACGCGACAAGCCATCGTTTATCCGGAAGTCGAGGACCGCCGGGATACAATGTATTGATATAGAACGGTCGAGTGGATCTCGACCATGGTCGCTTTGTGACCGACTGCCAAGGTATGGTTTCATCTTCGTCGGACTTCCATTTCCAAGGTATTTTGATCATCCGGGGTCCGCTTTCGTTGGCGGCGAAAAGAATGGCGTCATGCGTCTGAGGATCTGCATCATCCTTCGACTGCTTTTTGCATTCCTCTTTGTGATCTCTCCAGTCCTGAGCGACGAAACGTCCAATGATTAATCAGGTCAGACAAGCAGTGGATCATAGGTCGCACACCTTTTTATTATGGTTCGGACTACAGTAGTATGCGTTCTTGCACCGGGAGCATCTAGTTTTCGTAGGCTCGCCACAGACAAGGCAGACGAATTGTGGCACCGTAGGATCACGTAGGTTACTGCCCGACATTCTACACGAATGCGAAACAAAAAGTGAGCCAGAACTTGGGAGAGAATGGCTGAAGATTCGACTGACCTGTCTCAATAGTAGCGGGGGATATCTTGGTGTTTCCGTGAAAGAGTCGAACCACAAAATATATGGAGGTCTCCGCGGCCAGTGCAGTGTACATTTAGCCTCGAGGCGCAAGAGCGGGTGCGTTTCGTTGCACCAACCCATGCAGGGTTATCAGGAGGTCCCGAACTGTCCAAAAGTGAATTGGTCCCGGCGATGTCAGGTAAAGGCCCTTAGTCGTGTGATTGCGACTTTGACGTCAACGCTTGGAGTGATGATACTATCGACGCTGCAAGCACTGCTCTGGAGCCACGACCAGTCGCGATTGGTCCTCACCAGGTCGCCAATACAGACGTATTATAACGGAGTCAAGACGTACAGTACAGATTATCGGAACAAATCACCTTTCCATTCAGAATTCATTATCAGAGTCCTCGGAATCGGAAGGACTACTGGTGCCACCGCCGTACGCGAATTGGAATATCTTGGCAATATTGCTCATCGGTTCCAATGTTGTAACAGCATCAATATCCTCTTGTGCATCCTACACCAATATGCGTCAGTTCGGGTGCCCTTTTACGTCAGAGAAGCTCGGACCTTGGACGGACTATCCGGGGTTCTGCCATCATGTCTCGCAGACGACGGTCCGGCGGATGGCGTATCCTCTTTCCAAGAATTGATACGTCTCTTTTTCTTTGTCCTTGGCGTATCCTGGTGGTCGTCAGAAAAGGATGCCTAAGGGGATAAATCAAGCCTTACAAACCTCAGAGGAGCGCTTCTTGGATGATCTTTGATGATATTTCGACTCATCAAATGCGGGAGACGGGCGTGGCGTAGGTAGTGGCACCGAACCCTGCCGAAGATCGATGATTCTCCTAGGAACCGGGGCAATTATTGGAGGCGACGAAAATCCAACTTGCGGAGGTGCCACCGCTGGAACAGAAGACGCCGATGGCACCAGTGGTGATGCTGAAGAGTAGCTACCGTTCGTGTGGGTAGATGGTAAAAAGTTCCAGCTTCCAAGTAGTAGGACAATGTTCCGCATGTCGGTCCTGTCCAAAGGCTTTTTCCGCCAACATGATTCCGCCGCGGTCCAGAACACCTCGTACGACATTCCCAACGCGCAGCGCATAGGAGCTCGGGGTGGTCGTTCGTCGCGTTGAATCACGGCTAGGAGTACTGCGGTATCCGTTTGTAGGTCGTAGAATGGCACCTTTCCACTTAGCACCTACAGGTAACAGCCAGGTTAAATGACCGCGAGACAGTTTTTTTTTTCTTTTCAATTCTTTCGTACCTCATAAATCGTCATGCCGAAGGCCCAGATATCGCTTTTGAAAGATTTAGGTTCGTTGTTCCATAGTTCGGGGCTCTGCCATCGCACGGACCCCGCGCCTTTCATTGCCGTGCTCGTCTGCGATGAGACGAGGCGGGTAAGCCCAAAGTCGCAAAGTAGTGCGAAGCCATGCGCAGAGACTAGGATATTTTGCGCTTTGATGTCCGCATGAATGATGCCTGATTCGTGGAGGTAGAGCAGAGCTCTGGCTGTTTCAAATAGCTACCAAGTCGATCAGCATAGCTCAACCTGGGCATGATACTACTCACGAGTTTTCGGCGATCAGCAAGAGGATGGTTGATCAGGTACTCCGAGAGTGTCCCGTTGTCGATGAACGGCGACACCATGTAGAGGTGGCCATGACGGCTGAAGGTCCCCAAGAACTTGAGGATGTGCGGGTGGTTCAAGCTTTGCCACGTGTCTGCTTCCCTGCGGAATCGCTGCGCAGAGGGGTTATTGCTGAATAGGGCCAACTCGTTGAAGTGAACACACCCGGATATCTGCGTCGTTGTGGCCAGACATCGTGACACGCAGTCGTTTCAAGGCCACCTTGCCGTGAGCATAGTGATAGCCAACGAAGAGGTCACAAAACCGCCCAGAGACATTGATTGGGTGAATGGATTCCATATAGATGCCATCGGCTACGGAGAGAGATAGTCTATTGATTTTATGGTTGTGGAATTGGATGGGCTGGACTAGGACTTGTACAGGTGGTGAGCGAACGACTGGCAAATATCCGGACATAGCACGAGGAGTGGATAGTGCTTTTCATTCGATGGAACAGACATATATACGTGTCCCCTGGGCCCTGGCGGTGCTATACAATCGGAAGACGATCCGGATATCGAAATTTCTACGCAAGCTACCCTGATCCAAGCTTGCGTTTCGGAGCGATGGTCCTCGAAGCGTCCCATTTGGTGCAAGGAACGGGTACACTGGTGGTTGGACAAGGTTGAACCAGCAAGCTTCGGAAACACTTCCGAAATCACCGTCGCAGCTCGCCTAACCGCACTAACAACGCAGGCAGGGAATTCATGTGTCTGCGATGTACAAGTCTTCCCTAGTGGAGCGAGTTGGTCTAATACAACCAGACCTATTTTAGCTAGGACTGGCACCATGGCCCGATGGCCCGTTCGGTTTTCGGGGCTTTGACAGTTTGAAAGTCCGACGCGAGAGTTGGCCGGCCAACGAGAGGACGTGAATTCGAACGGCTGGTAGATATTTCTAAGTTATGCAGATATCCCGTAATACCATGTTATAAAGTTAAGTAAAAACATGATTACCCGAGCAATCGCATTGTGGTTCGAGATTCCCTATCAGAGCCCACGGAATCAAGACCACCGTTAATGTCACCCCCGTACGCGCATTGGAATACCTGCGTGGTGTTGCTCATCGGCACTTTCAGACCTGTAACAGCACTAGTCCCTTCATGAACGTCCTACACAAAGGAACATTAGTTCGGGTCCCTAGTATTAAGCGAGAGATCGCCCGGACCTTGATTGAACCATCCGGGAGTTCATTTCCATGACTTGCAGGCAACAGCCCATCGAGGTCGGCAGACGATGTAGTAGCCATTTCCCCAACATGGACGCCTCTCCTCTTCTCTGTCCTTCGCGTCTCCTCAACCTCGGGATAGTCAGCAAAAGACGCCGACGGAGCAGGCCAAGCACTACAAACCTGGGAGGAGCGTTTCCTGGACTGGCCTGTAGTTTTCGAGGATTCTGACGGGCGAGGCGGGCATGGCGGAGGCAGTGGTTCTATCGAGGCTTGGGGCTGGAGCGGTAGGAGGAACAGAGGGAGGGATTCCCCTCCATGATCGACGATTCTTCCGGGATGAGAGACGGTCATTGGAGCCGAAGACGGCACGACTGCCGGGGGCGTAATCCTGAAACGCTCCAATTCTGGCATTGATGACGTACAGGGGTCTTTGCCATCTGCCACGGCAGGCGGCAAAGAATTGCTGCTTTCAAGTAGCGAAACAATCCGAAGCATATCAGGTCGGTCCGAAGGTTTTTTCTGCCAACATGATTCCGCTGCGGTCCACAGTTGCTGGTACGACCTTCCAAAATTGCAGTGCGCAGGAGTTAGAGGGGGTCGTTCATCGCGGTGCATCACAGCGAGGATCACTGCGACATCCGTTTGTAGGTCATGAAACGGCACTTTTCCACTCAACACCTATACAAAATAGTTGAGGACACCACTGGAGGCAAAGCACTAAGTTGGAGCCCCTCGTACCTGATAAATTGTCATGCCAAAGGCCCAGACATCGCTTTGAAATGATTTATGCTCGTCCTCCCATAGCTCGGGACTCTGCCATCGTATGGACCCGGCACCTTTCATTGCAATACTAGTATACGATGAGACGAGGCGAGTAAGCCCAAAGTCGCAAAGCAGGGCGGAGCCATAGCGGTCGACTAGGATATTTTGTGCTTTGATGTCGGCGTGGATGGTATCCGAGTCGTGCAAATAGAGCAAAGCTCTGGCCGTCTCTAGTAGCTGACAAGTCCGTCAGCACCGCTCAATTCAAGAAGCGCGGCACTGCTACTCACAAGCTTCCGACGGTTGACTTGAGGATTCCGAGTAAGATAATTGAGCAGAGTCCCGTTGTCAATGAATGGCGACATCATGTAGAGAAAGCCATTACGGCTGAAGGTACCCAAGAACTTGAGTATGTTTGGGTGGTCCAAGCAACGCCACGTATCTGTTTCCCTGCGGAATCGCTACGTGGAGGGATTATTCCTGGGTGGAGTCAAGATGTTGGAAGAAACACACTTGGATATCTGCATCGTCATGACCGGACATTGTACCACGTAGTCGTTTCAAAGCCACCTTGCCGTGAGCGGAGTGATAGCCAACGAAGAGATCGCAGAACCGCCCAGAGACATTGATCGGGTAGATATATTCCATGTAAATGCCGTCGGCTACAAAACGGGATGTTTTGTCAATCTCGTAGATGTAGAATTGGATGGAGTGAGTTGGAACTTGTGCGTAGTTGGGTGGTGGATACCCGGACATGAACACGAGGGGAGGGCGACACTTTCACCTCCCAAGGTGTGGAAACATATATATACGCATCCCCTGGGCGCTAGTGGTGCCATAAAACTGTACGTCGGAAGATTGAAAAATTTCTATGCACGCTACGCAGTGCAAGGACTTGGGCGTGAGCGATAGGGTCGGGCAGCAGTGAGTTTTCGGGGGGAGCCTTCATATCCGAAGTCACTCTCGCTCACCTGACGACACTAATGATACGCAAATGTTAGATCGATTGATTGGGGGTGCATCTCGTCCTGGGATTTCCGAACCACTGATTAGAGCAGTTTGAGCCGAGATAGCATGAGTGAGACCCGCGCCTCGGCATGAGGTGTATGTTGTTCTCCGATACCGCGGGGTGGCTATATGCGGGCCACGGCATCGGACATGGTGCACTGCTAGGACCTATGCGCCCAAGTCCAGCAGTCCGAGAACGTGTTCGGTAAGGTTAAACCCTTCAAGATCCCGGGCCGCGCAAACATGTTGCGTGTTTGCCAACCCTAATGTTCAATTAGCCCAGCGTCCCACAGTCCGTTGTGAATGCGAGACACGCCTACCTGCACTGCTCATTGAGATGGGAACTCATATTAAGCTCGTCAAGGAGACATTTGCATCGAGACAGGTCTCCGAATATGGCAGTGGGCTCGGGCTAGATTCGCCTTCGGTTTGCTCACCCAAACCCGAATAATACTTTTAGAATGATGTCGGGGGAAAATACGATGGTGCAATGAATCCGATTGCTGAGAGGCCTTGCAAGTCATATACGGCTAGAGAGGGGGAAAAGTCGTGACCACTGATTGTGAAATTCAACTGTGGGAAATGTCACGCCGCCGGGTTGGCCGCAAGACACGTCGTGTCGTCCAATCTAGCGTCTACGGATGTGCAGGACTCCCAGAATACAATTTATTTCAAGCTAATGGTTAATACAGTTACGGCGGTATGGGATGACCCGTTCGGTTTTAGTGCCGTTATAGGGTCAAGACCGTTATAATACGAATTATCGGAATCACGAACCACCCTATTCCGACTTCCGGCCTGTCCAGTTGGAGTTGGCAGCAATTTCTGTGGATGCGATAGAATACCAATCTATAGGAGAACTTGTCGATTGCGACTCGTCGATAGAACCGCGGGACCGCGGCGCAGTGCGTCCGTATTCGACGAGTATTTGACGACCACTCACTTACCGCAAATACAAGCGCAAGTATAACCCCCCGGATAAGGTGAGGTCCTGCGGGCGTATGTACCTTCATACTGAAAGAAACTATATTTAGATTGCTTGTTCCACCGACTTCGTGATACCCCAAAGCCGATATATTGATCGATTGTGAGTGACGATGCCCTTGCTTCCGCCCAATGGTGGTCTTAGTATCGCGACTCAGTCCAGAAACAATCATGCTCTTGAAGCTGCCTCTGGAGTTGTGCTTTCAAGTCTTTGAACTCATTCGTGACATAGATTGCCACTTCACCACAAAAGACCGATTCCCATCCCCGACAATCGCGAGCCTTTCCTACGTCTCACGCGACGTCCGCGAGGTGGTTCTTCCGCTTCTCTTTGCAGATCTCCACTGGAGAGTTCGGGTTACTCGCGGAACCCAGGGCTGGTACGGAAGCAAACGAATGTTAGACTTCTTGCAATTGCTGGTTGATAAGCCGCAATATCGCTGTCACATCAAGAATTTGGACCTTACCGGATATTCAGATCATATCGGAGGGACACCCCATCGAATCTACCCGCTGCTTGAATGTGTGTTCCCCCTCCTGGATAGTCTCCAGACGCTGAAGTTACGCAACATACCGATCACGTATCCCGTTTACACTTCATTTCAGTACCCGGAGACACTCCATCTTTTCCGTTGCTCATTCGTCACGCCGCACCTGCCCGCCATGCTTGCTAGCGCACAGCCCATACGCGTGAAGAATTTGGCCATGATACTCAACACCCTTGGCGATTCGTCCTTGGCCACAGAACGAAACGTTCTTCACGAACTTTGGATCCGGCTTGTCTTCAGTCCTTTCATTGCAAGTTTGCGCGCCAATAACGGCGTGATCAACGTGATATCACCCCTCACTTCTTCTAGACCAGAGCTGAGCGGATTGAAATCCCTGGTCCTGGATAATTCCCATCGTGATAGTGGAGGTCGCAGCGTGGTTGCGAATCTGCTCCGCCACTGTGAAGAATTAGAGGAGTTGGACCTCAAACTCGGCCGGGATGATAGCGGTGCCCCCATTGGTATAGAAGCAACATCTCTTCCCCGACTACGCGCATACCGCGGCGACTATCGATGCGCTGAGGAGTTCATAGCTGGTCGACCGGTTGACCAGATTCACATCTACCCCACGCCCGGCAAATACAAGGAGCAACCCGATATGCTACGTGTGCTCAGTAGTACCACTGTTCCTGTCAGGCACATTCAGATAGAGCAGAGCCTCATCGAGAACATCATGCCCGCTTTGGCCAAAACGTTGCCATACCTTGAAACGCTGGAAATCAGGGCGGCTTGGCTTACGAGGGCGGGCATGGCGCAAGTACGTTGCCTAGCTTCATCTCTCTTTGTGTTTCACTGATGATCATGCATAGATTTGGAAAGAGGATGGGGCGACACAGTCCATCTTGCAGATGCGCCATCTCCAAAGGTTTACCTACTTCTCTGCTTTCAGCTTCTTACGCAGAGACGTGGGCTGTGAGTTGGAAGAACAGAGGGACCAGATACGAGTCTGGGAAGGGGTGAATGCTTCCTTGAGGGAGGTCTCTCTTTGCCCTACTCACCGTTGGACCAAGTTTGAGCCTGGTGACTGGCAACTTGCGGTGATAAATCACTAGTCTTATTCTAATGGCCTTGTTTCCTCCGATGTTCCGAGCGATTGTATAGGGCCGTCAACATGCCCGCGCGCAAGGACTGGAGTCTTCCTTTAAATCGAGCTAGACTTTCGAGACTGGCGGCCCAATGGGCCAACTCAGTGGTGTTTGTCCCGGGGTCCCGCTTGTTTACATTGCGACCAACTTGCGACCAACGCTAGTTCGACCCATCTGTGCATCGTCCCCTCGTGCTCTTAATAATGGCCATCGTCAACGTTCAGAGGAGTACACAACCAGTAAGAAACCCACAATAGCGCCTCGGCCTCGACTAGACTTGACGCAGGTCTTTGCAACCACAGCTACGAATATCACGACCAGTGAAAGGTGCAAGAACCGACGTCGAACACAATCAAAGCCGGATGCAGTGCGTATTACCGCGCAGGATGTACCTGCAATGTTCGGCAGTGCACAACACCTGCACGTGAAGCATTTGGCTTTACAGAGCAACGCTCTCGATGATTCGTCCCCGCCCACAGAGGGGAACAATCTGCGCAAACTTTGGATCCGGCTTGTTTTCAGCCCCTCCATTACAAGACTACGAGCCTGCGACGACGTGATACACGACGCATCACCTCTCACGTTTTCCAGATCAGAGTTGAAGGACTTGAAATCCCTGGAGTTAGACGTTTCCCCTCGTGATATTGGAGATCGAGGCATGGTTGCGAATCTCCTCAACCATTAGAGGAGATGGGTCTCAATCTCGGTCGGGGTGATACCGGTGCCCCCATTGGTGTGGAAGCAACATCTCTGCCCCGACTACGCACATACCGTGGCAACGCTCGATGCGCCCAGGAATTCATAGCTGGTCGGCCGGTGGACCGGGTTCAGATCTACGCGTGGCCCGGCACCAACACAGACGTGCTATGTATACTCCGTAGTAGCAGCATTCCCATCATCCGCTTTTAGATAGAGGAGGGACTCATCTGGGATATCTTGCCGGCTTTGGCCGCATCTTTGCCTAACCTTGAAACGCTGGAAGTCAGGGGTGACTTGCCAATAAGTTCGGTACGTGTATACATTGTCGGGCTTCATCTCTCTTGCGCTTCACTAACAACCCGACATAGGTTTGGAAAGGAAGGACGCCACGCAATTCATCTCAAAGATGCGCCATCTCCAAAGATTTACATATTCCTTTTGACATCTGGGGTCGAGCGAGAAATCTTGGCTTAGAAGAATAGAGAGATATAATCCGCGTCTGGGAAGGAGTGAACGCTTCCCTGCGGGAGGTCTCTCTTCAACCCTCTCAGAGGTGGACAAAGTTTGCGCCTGGTGACTGGCAACTTGCGGTGATGTGCCACTAGGTTTATTATTCCATTGAGTAGCCATTTTGTCCAATGATCGACGTGATCACGTAGACTCAACGACTGTGTACCACCCCTGACACACTACCCAGTTGTATAAGGGTGCAGCAACCAGTAACTCAGTAACTCAGTATAGAAGTAGTATACCGTTGGCATATGTCGAGTCGTTCAACGAAAACAACACCGTGATTCTCGCCCACTTTCCAGGGGTGAAACCGAAAGTAGCTCTGTCAATGGAAATACCGAAACAATCGTCGTTGCACATGATTTCCCTGTCTCTGTGCAACCCGTTTGGAGCAGAAATGTATGCATAACCTGGGCACGGACATTCCGTCAGCATCCAACTGGTAGGCTGGGTAGAACATCTACACCCGCCTTCTCCAGCCCCCAGCGTCCGCCACACCAACTTAGCGCTGAAACAATCCGTCTCATCCGGCGAATTCCCGCCAGAGCCGCACTCAGACGCCAACGGCCCGCCCCTCAGGCCAGGCAACTTTCCACTAACATGGCCAAGACACTCACTTAGCTCCTGATTCGCACATATGCATTACGGCGCACCTTTAACAAACGAGAAATTCTGGTCAAATGCCACTTCGTACGAGAGGACCATCGTCGGGTAACCCGCCGTCTCACTCCCGTCGTATATTTACTATACTGCATACCTCTTATATCGTGGCTGAAGCTGCCCTGTGGGTGATTCACCTACAACAGCGTCGTACTCGCACTGTTCTGTGACACATTCGAGTTTTGGACGTTTGGAGAGGCGTTGGGGAAGGAGTCAGCCACCACCCCGACATCTTGCGGGTTTTAGGATATTCGGGGGACCTCCCAGTTGGAGTTTTTGACGGTGTAGTTGACGGTGCCGGTGTTGTCTATGGGTGACGGCGGGAGAACGAGGACGGAGGTGGACGGGGTGTGGTACGAGGATATCGATATATTTCTCTTTGGGCGTGTCAAACAGCGAGATCCGTCTGTCCACCCCGTTCGTTGAGGCGGGGAACGTATTGCCTATTTCACGTTGCTATTATCACCTCCCCTGCCAAAAAAGGTGATGGCCAAGGAAGAGATCACGGGACCGCCCAGAGACGTCGGTTGGGTGGGTGGATTCCGGATAGATGCCATCCGCCAGGGACTGTTCACGGCGTGGGAGTAGAGTTAGCTGGGTTGATTCGGGAGTTGTGGACGGTCGACCTGTGGATACCCCGACGTGGAATGAGGGATGGCACTTTCGACTAAACGAGACAGAAAGAGACGGCCGGATGCATCTGTACACCCGCGTCCGCCGGGGTGTATGGCAGACCAATCCAAATGTCGAATGTTCCGCGAACGCCAGCCTGTTTCAAGCGGCGTTCTTGGCCATAGTACAGTTGAGGTACTTCAGCCGGTGCAAAAAGTGGTCATAGGCCACAGGGTCGAACTCCCAAAGGTTCGGAAAGCCTCCCGAAGTCACCGTCGCGTACAAGGTGTCCGCGCTCGGAATGTAAACATGGAGTATCGCTCAGACGTGCAGGTCGTCCGGTGAGGCGATTCGCTTCCATCCAACGGTCAGCAATTTGAGCTAAGACAGCATGGCATCGATTATCAAAGGCGCATCAGAAGCGAGTAGATTGGAGATGGCGAATTCGCGCTCCAGCGTCAGGCGAGCTGCGTGTCATTCTTCGATTCCCGTGGTATGGGCCGAAGGCTGCGGCCTCCGCGGAGCTATCATGCAGTGCAGGACTTACGCGGCCAAGTCCACTAAGCAACGGGAGAGCGCAGTCGCTCCCATGAAATCTAGTAACTCTTCGAGGTCTCGATGGGCGCAACGAGCTGTCCATTGCATACGACCAGAGTTGGAGGGAAAAGTAACGGCCAGTGGTGAAATTCAACTGTGAGAAATGTGACGCCTTGGCGGGGTTCAAGAGACCGACGCGTCGCGGTAATTCGAACCAAAATATTGAAGTACAGCCTGAGTAACGCAGCTCAGTCTCTCTTCCACCACACCCCTTCCCATGTCCCCTCTATCGAACTCGAACGCTCCCAGGAGCCATACGGTATCCAAGAAAGGCTCAACCATAGAGACTTCGTCTGGTACCCTTCATGTCCAGCCGGTATGTCATAACCTCCTTGCTAGTTATCATGGAAATCATCAACGTTCCATATCCGATCCATACAGTACCGACCATCAAAATACTCGAATAGGCTTCTCGCAAAGCTTACTTTCGTGCCTCGTGCCTCCCACTTTGAATCCTCTGGTCAGGATGCATTTAGGGGCTTCTACGTGTTATTCTGGATATCGGTCGGCCTGCTCATGCTCCGCACCTACGTCTCGAGCTTTGATCAGACCGGCTATCCACTATCACTCTCATTTGCCGCACTCTTCTCAAAAGATGCGCTCCCACTAGCTATAAGCGACGCCGTTCTTGTTGGGAGCACCGCGCTCTGCGTCCCCTTTGTCAAGCTCCTGATCAGCGGCCGAATCCGCTATACATGGACTGGAATCGTCATCCAACATCTATATCAAGCTACGATGCTTGGCATTGCTGTCAAGTGGATTTTCAACAGGTTGGTACCCTCGGATCCGTCGTTTTCAGCTGATGGCGAAATGACGCATGTGACGCGACAGGCATTGGGAATGGGTGCAAAGCGGTTTCTTTACGCTGCACTGCTTGGTCATGATAATGAAAATCCATTCATACGTGTCGGTCAACGGCTCGTTTGCCGAGCTCTACTTGCGCAAACAGGAAGAAACCGCCCATCTAGAAGCGGTGGTCGAAGCCCTTCCTGGAGGCTGGCCGAAAGCAGAAGCGGATGCCCTCGCGGCTCGATTCCAAACAGCCCGGAACTCTGATTCCCCTGTTGACATCCCAGGAAGTCCTGGTAACCACAGCACCGGCAGCGAAGAGACCCCAGCAGGCACCCCCGCGCCAATCGCCAACGGAATTGTCCTAGCCACAGAAGTCATGGATCGTGACCTAACCTCCATGACTTTACGGAAGAGACTGGCGGCCCTACCAGGTGCCCAAGAAGGCATACAGATGGGAACCGTTTCCGTTGGTGACGGCACTCCGCCATCCATCCACAGTCCTCCCTCACAAGATCGGTCATATTTCCCATCGAGTACAGAGAAAAGCTTCACGCCTCACACGGCCGATCAAGAAGATACCGCTTCCCAGCCTGGCCATCCCTTACTCGGACACCCGGACACGAGAGTTAACGAACTGGCCGAGTCCATCAGTAATCTGGATGCGGAGCTAACCTCCAATGGGATCAATAGAAGAGGACGCACTCAATTCCCTGACAACGTTACCCTGTGGAACTTTGTGGATTACCAGATGATCCCAACCCTGGTGTACGAACTGGAATACCCCAGGACAGAGCGGTACGCATGGGTTTGGTTATCATCTGCGGGGATAACTTACGATCCTGATCTTCGTCCTAGTATTCGACCTTCATACGTTTTTGAGAAGACGGTCGCGTTCCTCGGCTGCTTTACACTACTCTACACAATTGCCGAACACTATATCATTCCTTTGACCCCCCAACGGGGGCAGTCTTTCTTCCGCTCCTTGTTGGATCTTGCTCTCCCCTTCATGGTACGTGTGACCTTCCTATTTGTTAACGGGGTTCTTATTTCAAAACATAGCTATCATATCTGCTACTATTCTACATCATCTTCGAATGCATTTGCAACGGGTTCGCGGAGCTGTCGAGGTGAGCTACTTTGTTATGATTGTCATATCCTACTGACATGCGAACTCGTTAGATTCGCTGACCGCCAATTCTACGAAGACTGGTGGAACTCCACTTCTTGGGATGAATTCTCTCGGAAATGGAACAAACCCGTCCACTCCTTCCTGCTGCGCCATGTTTATGCGAGTAGCATTTCTTATCACAAACTAACAAAGCCATCAGCGGCAGTGTTGACCTTCCTCCTGAGCGCTTTGCTGCACGAACTGGTCATGGCAGTTGTGACCAAGAAAATTCGGTACGACCTCTCCCCTGGTAGCATTTCCTTGGTTTGATGGCTCATCATTACATCCATGTAGTATGTATCTCTTTGGAGCGCAGGTATGCCTTTCACCTTTTGGAATCGTTAGTATCAGACTGAGATGCATACATTTCAGATGGCACAAATACCACTCATCGCTCTGGGACGACTCCCGGTCATCAAGCAAAACGCTGTGCTGGGTAATGTAGTCTTTTGGGCAGGGTTGATGACGGGCTTCCCGCTGCTTTGCGTTGCGTATTGCGCGTATTAGAAGTTGTTGTCTTTCCCTGTCCTCCGTTCGTCCCTGTACCTTACATCCACCTCTCCTAGACACCACATACGGTGAACACCATCTCACCTCTACTCTACTAGTCCTGATACTTCTGACGACGCTAACGAATACAAAACCTAAGTAATAGAATATACCACCTTTTGACCATGGGCTCGCTATCGTCAATACTGGTAGATGGGATATTCGCGGGGTTGTATTCAGTTAACCTGATCAAGCCTCAGAGTGCTCGCTGCAACGTTGCACAAGAATGTCTTTTCGAAATATGTGCTGAGATGGACAACCGGAAGGCAAACCCTGGCTGGTTGGGTATCATCGCAAAGACGCCAGTGAATGAGAGAATGAAAAATGCCTAGCATTATGCCAAAGTCTACCAACATGACTAAATGTTCTAAAAGCAAGGTGCGTCGGATGAGAACAAGGGAACGCGCTACAAAGACACGACTCACAACTCTGCGTTGCCGCTTCGGATGGGACACTCGACAGATCAATATCTCCTATTCTCAGCCGAGTATACGTTTGCTTGTGTTGAATGGTCTTCTTGTAGCCCTTCCGCCTTTTCTTCTTGACGATGAACTCCATCTCGCCCTTGGTATGCTCGACCACGGTAGCCTTGACAGAAACTGTACCAGCAGGAAGCAAAGGTTCGCCACGAAGGGTGTATTCACGCGACCCGAGCTCGTGTATATCCGTCAGAGCGATCACGTCGCCCAGCTTGACATCATTGAGCCGGGGAACAGTGAGCACGTCGCGCGGCGTCAAAAGATACTTGCGCCCGACAAGGGATGCAACGACATAGTGAGAGGGTTGAGAGCGAACGAGGTCGATGGCAGATTGAACAGATGTTGGGGCTGTTGAGGTGGGTGTAGAGGGCGGTAATCGTGCTTCCGTTGCAAGTGCACGTCGTAGAGCAATTTTGGGAAGAGATAACGTGCTCCTGCACACGGTACGTGACGGCGAGGCAAAGGCGCGCGCTAGACCTGCATTCATAGTCGTGAGCAACGACAAGACTGTGAGAGTCGGGAAAACGTACAAAATGAAGGATTGGCGGCCATGATTTACGCTCAGCCTGGTGCAGAATGACCGAAGTCGGACGAAACCGTGAGAGAGGAGCGGAGGTTCAAGTTGCGAGCTCAATTCGTTTTCTCCCACCGTTGTCGCTTCATCCTCGTTACCTTTCTCCCTTTCCTCATCGTACCCAATGCACTCCCTCGCTCTCCGGAACGCTGCGAGGGTCGCCGCCCGAAAACAATCCGCCACCCCCATCGTAAGTCACTGGTCTTGTTAGCAAATTTATTCCAAAGCCGACGGACCATCAAATTCCCAAATTTCACAACAGCTCGCAGGCCCGCTTTCGCGCAAGTATGCGACCGCAAAGGCCGCTGCCTCCGAGGTTTCTTCCATCCTCGAGAGCCGCATAGCCGGCACTTCCCTCGGCGGTGATGTCCAGGAGACTGGCCGTGTGTTGAGTGAGTGACCGGCCGAACTATGGACCGTGTGACGTATAATTTACAGTGGACGTTTTCGGACAGCTATTGGTGACGGTATTGCCCGTGTCTACGGCCTGCGGAATGTCCAAGGTCTGTATGGGTATCACTAGGTCGATGTGAAGCTCGCTGACGTGTCACAAATCGTTCTGCAATGTCGCGTTGGTCGACCATAGCCGGTATGTCGCTTCACACATCGTTTTGTTTTCAACCAGCTCCACACTAACTTGGATGCCTACGATTGCAGAGGAGATGGTGGAATTCTCTTCTGGTGTTCGCGGAATGTGCTTGAACTTGGAAGCCGACAACGTCGGTGTGTCCGTCTTCGGTAACGATCGCCTAATCAAGGAGGGCGACACCGTCAAGCGGACTGGCCAGATTGTTGACGTTCCCGTTGGCCCTGGTCTTCTCGGCCGTGTCGTCGATGCCCTCGGCAACCCCATCGACGGCAAGGGCCCCATCCAAGCTGCTGAGCGCCGACGTGCGTCTCTCAAGGCTCCCGGTATCCTTCCCCGTCGGTCCGTCAACCAACCTATGCAAACTGGTATCAAGCCCATCGATGCAATGGTTCCCATCGGACGTGGTCAGCGTGAATTGATCATTGGTGACCGTCAAACCGGCAAGACCGCCGTCGCCATCGACACCATCCTCAACCAAAAGCAGTGGAACGATGGTAACGACGAGACCAAGAAGCTCTACTGCGTGTACGTTGCTGTCGGCCAGAAGCGTTCCACCGTTGCCCAGCTAGTGCAGACGCTCGAGGAGAACGATGCCTTGAAGTACTCTATCATCGTTGCTGCTACTGCCTCCGAGGCTGCTCCTCTACAGTACCTCGCTCCTTTCTCTGGATGCGCTATGGGTGAATGGTTCCGTGATAACGGTAAGTCGAAACGTTGCATGATTGTTTACATTATCTAATTAACGCGTCACTCTCAAGGCAAGCACGCTCTTATCATCTACGACGATTTGTCTAAGCAGGCCGTCGCCTACCGTCAAATGTCTTTGCTTCTTCGTCGTCCACCAGGTCGTGAGGCCTACCCTGGTGATGTCTTCTACTTGCACTCGCGTCTCCTTGAGCGTGCTGCCAAGATGAACGACAAGTTCGGTGGAGGATCTTTGACCGCTCTTCCCATCATCGAGACCCAGGGTGGTGATGTGTCTGCCTACATTCCCACCAACGTCATTTCCATCACCGATGGTCAGATCTTCTTGGAGGCCGAGTTGTTCTTCAGGGGTGTCAGGCCCGCTATCAACGTCGGTCTCTCTGTGTCGCGTGTCGGTTCCGCCGCCCAGACGTGCGTCAACCTCCTATTTGGCAAATCATTTCGCGATTGACATATTGTTAACAGCAAGATCATGAAGAAGTTCGCCGGTTCGCTCAAGCTTTACCTTGCTCAGTACCGTGAAGTTGCTGCCTTCGCCCAATTCGGTTCCGACTTGGATGCCTCCACTCGCTTCTTGTTGAGCCGTGGTGCTCGTCTCACTGAATTGCTCAGTCAGTGTTATCAACGATGCGGTCCTGGCATTGTAATTGACGCGAGTTCTCACAGAGCAAGGCCAGTACCAACCATTGAAGGTCGAGATTCAAGTGCCTATCATCTTCGCCGGTGTCAATGGTCTTGTGCGTTCGACCACTTCGATGGCGCCAGGATTTCGCTGATTTGCTCTTAAGCTTGACTCCATCCCTGTCGATCAAATTACCCGATGGGAACTTGAGTTCCGTGCTCATCTCCAATCATCACAACAGGCTCTCCTTTCTGAAATTTCCAAGGGTAGCGTGTCAGCTGAGACTGAGGCACAGATCAAGAAGGTCGGTGCGCGTATATGAATGCTCGGACGAGTGCTGATATTTACGTTGTCCAGGTTGTGGAAGACCACGTCTCTGCTTTCGTCGCAGCTAACCAATAGAGTAATCATACTTGTCGGTCTTTTACATCGTCTTTGTCTCTTATTGCTGTCTACCGTAAAACAAAAAGCGACGCCTGTACTCCTGGACCTCCAATAAACAGGATTCGAGTACCCGTCCGTGCCGCACTATTCGTTTACTAAATAAGGCAATAGTTTTTGAGCATCTACTTTCACACGCCTACCTCACCTCTTCTCACCACTCCTTACGTCCGTCGCGAATCCAGTATGGCCAATCCCGTTGGTGGCTTCTTAGTCACTGCGGCAATTATTGCTTTGCTTCATGGTATGGATTTTTGTAGATGAAGAATTGGTGTTAGACTAACTGCCTGACAGCGGCATATTCCAGTTATGAACGTAAGTGCAAGAACCGACTCCGGGACGTGCTAACCCCTCATTGGTGTGATTTTCTCAGATTTCGCAATTTTGAAAGCGATGGGCCGCTCGGACGAGAGCGTCCGGCAGCTACCGTCCGACGTACGTCCTGTTTATATATCACCTATCTTTTGCTGACACCTGTTCGCGTGCAGTTACTGGTTGAGGTTGCAGTATCGACATTGCTGTTCATCGTCGGTGTTACATTTTACGCTCCCCCATTAAAGGAGATTTCTTGGGCGAGTGAGATGAGGAAACGGTGATGTCTGCCCGATCGACGTGGAGGTTGCATACACTAACGTAGACACAAATAGGACTATCGACGAGATGAACTCCCGGCCCAGTTTCGCAGGATTCAACCACCGTGGACCAATTGTCTTTTCTGCACCCGTACCTGTGGCTCCTATCCCTACACAGTAGCCGCATTTCTATAGACGACGCTCAACATGATACCCCGCTACTGCCACCGTGTGCCTACTCCGCGCTACTTCTCCTTGATCACAACCTTCAGCTCTCTGCGAACGTCTTTGCTAACGCCCTGCCATGATGCGCGGATGTTCTTGAATGTTTCGAGTCGTAAATTTGGGGGGTAGGGTTTGCCGCTTGCGAGAGCTGCGTCGCGGCGTGCGACGAGTTTGTCGATTACGGTGGGTTGGCGTGAGCGGTTTAAGGTAGGTAATGGGGGGGCGTGGATTGAGGATTCGGGGATGGTTGAGCGGGGGAGAATTTTGGACAGGGTGCGGAATGTTGGACGCATGGTTGTTGTTCGGAGGTGGTGAAGGCTGGTTGAAATTTGCGGTTGAGCTCAGTATAACGTGGTCAAAAGGAACAGCATGATGACCTTACCTGCCGGGAATTGGAAGTTGGCAGCTTTGAAGTGGGCGTCAGTGTTGAGATTTGTTTGTTTTCGTGGCACTTCCATCCACCATACTCTGCGGTTTGACCATGAACCGTACTACAACTAATGGCAAGAGAAAGGCTACATCGAGCATTGATGGTCCAGCGTCAACTCGTCGTAGGATTGGTTCTTCATCTACAAACCCAACGACCGCGAGTGGGGCAGACGCCCCCTCAGCTAGCCGGTCCGTGAATAAGCAGTCCTCAGCGAAGGGCAAGGAAAAGGCTTCCCAGAACCAAAACATTAGTTGGCCTGGCTACTTTGATGAGGTCGGTAATTGCTCTTTAGACGTGTCGAACCTCCGGCGACTGACAAAATCGCCGCAGTTATACAAAACGTATAAAGTCGGTGAAATTCTCGTCAACCTACAATAAAAGTATTTGGTTTACATGAATTCCATCGTTAGGCTTTGAATACCGTGATAGCCTTTTGTTCGTCGCGCAAACACATCGCGACAACGTTCTCTTCGATCCAATCCTCTGTTGAGAAGATCATCCGTAGGTGAGTGTCTATTTCTCTTTGATAACCTCCCCGTTCTTATGCTTTAAGTAAGACCGTTAGACCTTCTCCGTGTTTCCGAAATAAAGTATGTGATTGGATCATACCAGAAGGTCAGGGGTCACTGAACCACATCAAACGTCCATCAGAGCAATACTCCCCGACCTCATCAAGTTCGCGTATGTCGATGCTGTCGACCTCCGTATTCACTCTGATGGAACGTCGTGGAACCAAGAAAAGGACATATATGCTCCAGTCCGGGACCATAGCCTTGAAGTAACTGGGAAGATTCTTGTCTTGGAATTTCTCGATACCCCCAAAAACCAAAAACCTGAACTCGAGTACGTCTATAACGTGCATGTCTGGATCCTCATCCCGACTGAACACCTTTTCTTTCTTCAGAGGCTTTGTTCCAGGATACGGTTTGCCAAGTCTTACACCCACCGAAGTCAAAAAGCTCATCGAGAGGCGAAATGCCCGCTTCGTTCAGGCAGTTGACGAGTGAGTTGGGTGTATGCGTCATATTCATGACTAATGTTGCGTTTGCAGACTTCTTCTCGCGTGTCGCAATGGTACAGAACCGGAAGACCCCATCTCGCTGGTTACGAGGGCCGCAAGAGAACATTTGCCGCTCGATCCATCGCAGACGCACAATAACTCGGCGCACGGGACCATCCCAGGACCATCGTCGCGCCCTTCCATTGACGATATTTTGGAACAACTCGAAGGAGCTGACGAGTATCGCGACCAAATCGTCCACAGGAGGACCTTTGATGCCAGGGAAGCACAGAATGGTGAGCCGCACCTCAACTTATTTCCGTTGGCACCTATACTCAACTCGACGCGTTTCTAGAGGAGCTTTCGCTTCCACTCTCAGACAACATCAAGGAAGCACTGTCGTCCTCTATGGGTGTCACGCAGTTCTACAGTCACCAGGCGAACGCCATCAACGCTCTCCATGATGGGAAGCACGTCATCGTGTCTACCGGAACCGCATCCGGGAAGAGTGTGATTTATCAAGTACGTTGCTAGGCCGCAGCTATGACGCACCGCTAAGACTAGTTCGTTGTAGGTTCCTCTCCTTAGGTTTCTCGAAGAAGACCCCGACAGCACCGCTATGTTCATTTTCCCGACGAAAGCCCTTGCACAAGATCAGATGGCGGCTTTGCAACAGCTCCTGTCTCGTTGTAAAGGTCTAGAGAACACTCAGGTATGGTTCCAGTGAACCGATGTCCGGATGTCTCTTATGCGGACGCTTTATTCAGATTGCAACATACGACGGCGATACACCCGCAGCAAAGAGAGCAGGTAAGCAGTCAACGATACTGGCAGTCTACCTCTCACCGCATCAATCTTAGGGATCCGAGAGAACGCCAGCGTCATCTTTACAAATTTTGTTAGCATAGCGCTTTTCATCCCACCACCGCATCCCACTTACATTTGAATCCTTGGTTCTGCAGGATATGCTACATGTCGCGATCCTTCCCCATGAAGATATGTGGCGGAGGTGCGAACTCGATTGCCTTCGCACTTGACTGTCAAGTAATTCCTGACTCGCAATGTCAGATTCCTCAAAAACTTGAAACTCATCGTTGTGGATGAGTTACACTACTACAGCGGAACGCTTGGAAGGTAAAGTTCCCGACCTCCAGTAGAGACCTGTCCTCACCTGCCCCAGTCATGCTGCGTTCGTCATGCGTCGTTTAAGACGAGTGTGCGCTGCTGTCGGGAGTACGTCCTTGTCGTTTCTGTCTATTCCACCCTTTAGTTACGTTAGTTTGTTACAGATAGGCACTCCAGGTTTGTATCCTGCAGCGCTACAATTGCAAACCCAGCATCGGTAGGCTCTGGACCTTCCATGGGTCCACGATACATCCTAACATTTACGTTTAGCATATGAAGAACATCTTTGGTGTGGAAGTGAGTCTTGAATCGCGGGGTCGACTTGCTTGCATACCAACCTCTCGTTTAGGATGTCGAGGCCATTACCGAGGACGGCTCGCCATCAGGAAGGAAAGACTTTATTGTCTGGAACCCGCCCATCATGGATCCAGAGGGCTCTAACGCGCGCCGGGCCAGTTCCTTGACAGAAGCTTGCACAATGTTCACGTTCCTCATCACTCGCGGGGTCAAGACCATCTTGTTCTGCAAGGTCTGTCGAAGCCGACGCATGTGTGGAGAATACTCAACACCCTGCTCACGGTTTTGCTCTATAGATTAGGAAGACGTGTGAGTTGGCTATCAAAACTGCTCGAGCCATGCTGGCCGAACGTGGCCATGGTGACGTTCTGGACCGTGTGCGCGGCTATAGGGGTGGTTATTCTCAAGAGGTTGGTTTGGGTTTTCGGTGTCTCGGCCCTTCTGACCTTGCACACGCAGGATCGTCGAGCTATCGAGCGCGATGCATTTTCGGGGAAGCTTCTTGGTATTATAGCCACGAACGCTTTAGAGCTGGGTATCAATATCGGTAGCCTGGACGCTGTCGTCATGCTGGGCTTCCCATTCTCGGTAGCTAGTCTGGTAAGTTCGACCACGTCATAGAAATATTGGCCCTGATGATAATATCTCGTCAGAGGCAACAAGCCGGTCGTGCTGGAAGAAGATTGCAAGATTCCTTGGCCGTCTTTGTCCCAGATTCACTTCCCATTGATCAACATTTCACAAATAACCCCGATGAGATATTCGACAAAGTGCGCGGATGTCCTTCGAATATCGCTGAATGTACTACTGACTTCATTCGTTGCAGCCCATGGCTGATCTAATTGTTGACCTCGAGAACGAAGTGATTCTTGAAGGCCATTTACAATGTGCTGCGCACGAGATGCCAGTATCTATTGCCAATGACGAGCACTACTTTGGACCTCGTTTCAAACCTCTCTGCGAAAAACGGCTCACCTCCGATTCCGAAGGCTGGTATCATACGCATCCAAAATTCATGCCTAGACCTTCCAGTCATGTTGCCATTCGGGGAGTGCAGGAGCTGAAGTATTTGGTTGTCGACGTTACACGTCAGGACGGTATGGAGGGTCGACTGAAAGTGATGGAGGAACTCGAGGTTTCGCGTGCGATGTTTGAGGTGAGCTCACATCGAAATCACCACCTGCAATACACACAGTCTAACTCTGTGCGTTTCAGACGTATGAAGGGGGTATAGTAAGTCACTATGTAACGTGCAGCAATATGCTCTTTGACGCGCGGTTTAGTTCATGCACCAAGGTGTCACTTATCTGGTAAGTTGAGTCTATCACTGGGTAACTGCGTCCTAACACGCTCTTCACCTAGGTTCGGGAAGTCAGTCACGACGATCGGACGGCCAAGGTGGTAGAAACGGACGTTTCCTGGCTGACTAGCCCCCGAGATTTCACGTACGTGATCAGTTTGCTATTTTCCTCGTCTGTTATGTTGACCACCGGTTATACAGCGACATCGATCCCATTGAAACACATCGCATCCGTGCTATTCGAGGCTCTCCTCATCGTGCATATTATGGTCGAATCAAACTATTCACGATGGTCTTCGGATTTTTCAAGATTCGGTGAGGAGGTTTTGCAACACGTAAGGCATACATTGACCATGCCTTTGTCTAGCAACGGTGTTATCCTAGATAAAGTTGACCTAGAAACGCCCCCTTTCGTCAACGAGACATGGGGCATGTGGATAGATGTGCCGCCTCCTACGCTCGACCTCTTTCGACGTAAAGGAATTAACCCAGCGGAGGCAATTCACGCCGCCGAGCACATGGTTCTCAACATGTCACCTCTCTTTGCGCTGGCTAGCGAGGGTGACGTCAAAACGGAATGCAAAATCCCGGAGAAGGAGTATGCCTCAACACCATCGAGTCGTCGACGACCTGCTCGGTAAGTAACTGTGTCATCATGCGTCTTACAGTCACCAATCAGTTGACTTCTGGTCTCTCAGCCTGACCTTTTATGACGCGGCCGGAAAGAATAGTGGTGTCTGCGCAAAGGCATTTGACCACAGTAAGCACCACATCCTCGAGATAACTCGGCCGTTGACCCGTGGTCTTTCAGCATCCGACCTCCTTCAACAAGCCCTCGACCGACTTGTTGCATGCGACTGTGAAAGCGGTTGCCCATCATGTATGTCACCTAGGTCGGGATCCTAACACGTGTTTGACCTGTTGCTCTGCCCACCATAGGTATTGAAGCCTCGATCTGTCGGTCGGGAAACTTGGTCACATCCAAGATTGGCGCAGAGGTTGTCCTGCGGAGTGTTCTGAACCTTCCTATTGACGAAGATGCGATACCTGAAGGCGATCCAGACGCACTCGCCAACCCTTCGGAGACGGTGATAGAAGCTCCTGGAGTCGGGACCATCAAGGGCTTGGCTTTAGAGGTGGAGAATGAGAGCTGATGGTTGGCTTATTATTGCCAGCCCTGACAGGATAGAGCAATTTGGCCTCGTTTCCCTCAGGCTCATGCTTGACTCCCTTCGTCACCCTAATAAACATAACACTATATTCTATTGCTTATATGGTAACAGTCCTCTAGGAGTCCAGGGCCATCATAATCTCCAGTGACTACGGGGTCGTCTTGCCACTTTCTGCGGTGGTAGACGTTGGTGGCTGGTTCGGATCACCTTCGTATCCTTCTACAATCATGTCATTCAATCCGAGTTCTTCGTTCTGCTCGAAAGTCCTCTCGTATAGCTCAGTCGTCATATTCGGATCGGGGTCGGGTGCATAAATATTCTGGAGGTACGAATTCGCGAGTGGGTCGTCTAGGATCACTGTAAACGGAATGGATGCAGTCATGACCTGTGACATGGTCAGGAACTAGGTCCACGCGGTAGGGAGGGTCATCACATACTGCTTTAAGCTTTCCAAGGAATTGCTCGAACGCTTGCCTATCCTCTTTCACGTCTACCGTGTCGTTTCGTGCAAACGCTTTCTCACTCAGTTCGTCGTACACCTGCGTGAGGAGGCCCTCGAGTGTCGTGAATCTACCACCGAGGGTTCCGGGAGAAAGGACAAGCTGGATCTCCGGGATTTCAAGACCGCAACTCTCGCTCTAAACAAACCGACCTCAGATCCGTGCCCATAACGGGCAGAGTGTAATATACCGGCTTACCTTGAGAATATCACGGGCCAAATCCTCAGCATCTTCGACCTTCAACGTGATCTTTTTGCCCTGTTCTGAAATCGCCGCCCCTGATTTGATTTCGTTGTCTCGGTATCCACATCTATCGCAATTTGTTGACATAATCAATATATCCTGCATTGGTTTATAAGCCAATGCCTCTATAAGGTTGTTCGATAAATCACTTCACCTTAAAGTAGGGAATGACCACTTTCTTCATCATGGTATCCAGAGGGCCTCCACATGACGAACATATCCCAGGAAAGACAAATATCTCCTCATTCTGAAGACGCTCCCGTTCTTCCTCTTCCTCACCGTTTGCCTGTTCTGTAGTGAGTTTCTGGACCGTTCCCGCCGTCAGAGGGGCGTCGATCTTGCTGACCTGTTTAGCCAGAACTTCTTCCCGGGTTTCCTCGTCAGGATTGGCGAGTCCGAGCTCGACGTTCTGTTTTCGCGACCTTTCGTACGTTTTGAGACTCCATTTGGGATCTGCCATCGACCCCAAGAACTCAACCCATGAATTACCCGCGGGATCGTCGACTTTGACGGTGAGCACCATTTTTACCGGCTCGTCGCCTTTTATCGGTTCCCCGTCCTCCGTAACCGTAACCGGACCACCGTTTTCATTATCTCCCAGACAGTTGTGAATCCTTGTCAAGAGGGCGTCGATCTTCCCGTACGTCGGAGGGTCCTGAATCCGCCGTAACGGCTGGGCAACCGACAAGTCATTGATGATGTCTCGTAGAAGACCTTCGACTGTGGTGAGTTGACCGCCTTTAGGTGGGATCGTAAGTTCGAGCTCGGGGATGAAGATAGTGGCAGTCGCAGAACGGACGACCTGACGGTTCGTGTCAGCTCGGTTGAGGATTTTCGCCGTGTAGAGCGTTCCTTGATCTATTGGCAAAGCAAGTGACGAGGTGAGTACATCTGCCACCAAAACAATAGAAAGCAATAGAACCTACCTGCGATCTGACCCGCGGTCTGAATTTCGTTGTTCTGCTCGCCGCAGTGCTCACACCGGAAAGACGACACGATGACTTCGCGGAAGTACGGTATGGAAGTCAGCATCATGCGAGTCATGCCCTGCAGAACAAAGTGTTTGGCGTCATACAAAGCTTTTAGGGGCAACTCAACAACGAGAGTGCTAACCTGCTTCTCGCAATTCATGCATAGGCTCTCAATCTCGTGTATGGGTCGTTCCTCATCGACTACCCCAGTTTCGCCTGGTGGTTTGTTACCAGACTCTGGCCGCTCCTCGTCCTCGTCGGGTAACCGATCGGTCTCTTCCGCGAGCGACCCAATGGACCTGAAGAACGGGTCTTGCGGCTTAGATGCCATTGTGGTGTCGAGATTTCAGGTGTTGGGTGGGGAGTAGTAGTCAGATAAGAAATGCTTCGTATGTGATGGCTGAACTTATGGAGTCATGAAGTGTCAGTGTCGGGAGTAGGCACGGAACAAGTGGACAACAAATTCGCGTAAACATGAGATCACTAAGCGCCCAACCAACTCTGTTAGAAGCAAGTCTCTACAAAACGACGAGACAAGAGTGCATGAGGCTACGTACGGAACTATGTAGACGAGAAAGATCAAGAGCAGAGGGAAATCCAGGTCCAAGAAAGGGTCGCGATCGACAAGGACCCTGTGGATGCGTGTTCAGCATCCATTGGACTAGAGCTGTACAGAGAGTAGTAAACGGAACGGGAACGAATTTCCAGAGGGAAAGACTATCTGAGCCTGTATGCACAATTCCAATACGTCAGAAAAGATGGACGGGTGTAGCGTCGGGAAGATGGGTTTTGTGGGGTTTTCTTGGTGTTTTTGGGTTTTTTCGATTCTCGTGTGTGATGTGTGTCGTGAAGGAGTGATAGGTCAGTCCATCGCGTTAGAAGGTGAGTTACGCGCTGACAGATGCATCTGCCGTCTCAGGGGTCAAGGTCGTGGTCGACGGGGTCTTCACCCACTTAGACTTTTGCTTCGCCTCCTTAGCTTCCTTGAGCTGCTCTTCTGTGGCGGGAGTGGTAGATGTAGACGCATCGACCACAGCAGCGACAGCATCAAGTTCCGCACTGGTCACCGACTCCGAGTCCGAATCGTCATCATCCTCCGCGCTGGTGCTTTCGGTGTTACTCTCGCTGGAGGATGCGGACACGACAGTCGGCTGAGCAGGGGTGGAGGTGGACTTCTCGGCTACGATCTTTTCAACGACTGGCAAAGGGGTGGCTGCAGAAGGAGCTGGTGACGAGTCGGCGGATTCAACCTCAGTTTTAGCGGCTGCGGCGGCGAGCTTTGCCTTAGCCTTGCGAAGTCGTCTCGCAGCAGATTGCGCGTCAACCTCTTGAAGGGCTTTTGTCTCTGCTTCCTTAGTCTCTTTCTGCAATGTGTTGTATATAGTCAGCATTGTCATAGACTCCCAAGATGGAAAGTCAACGGACCTCAGCTTTTGCCTTAGCCGCTTTCTGTAGAGAAAGATACATCCGTCAGTTGCAGGTAAAATGACCAGGCGGCATATTCCGTACCTCTTCCCTCTCTGCCTTTTCTTTGGCCTCACGCTACGTTAAGAAAAAAAAATAGTTAGACACGTTATCCTCGCGAGTAGCGACCGACTGACCTCTTCCTTGTCTTTCTTGATCTTTGCCCGGGTCTCACGTTCCTTTTGGACCCAATCGTGGACTTCCTTCACACACTCTCGTGGACGGGTCTTATTCTTAAGAAGATAACCTTGAAGGCTGGCGACCTGGGGTGGCGATGGAGCGTCAGCCGAGGACTTCTCAAGACGAATACATCACCATTCTGGCACTCACGCTGAGTTCGTTCTCGGGGATAGCTTGCGCAAACTCTTTCGCCAAGGCTTGGAGGTCGGATTCTTCGAGTAAGGGAACGGCGTGCATCTTGGTTCGCTTGCGAGTGGGCATGACGGGCCTTGCCTTGGGATCGTCGTGGCGACCCTCTTCCTGAGCAGTTGCCTGAGGATCGGCAGCTTTCTTGCAGGGGAAGAAGTTGAGGAAAATCCCCCTTAAGGGATAACGGGTTTAATCCCTAAGTCATTGAGCAGGTGGGACAGTACTTACTCAGCTTGCCACTTGGACGCGTGCTTGAAGTCAATCCAGACGTCCATCCGGCCTGGTCGGCTGAGAGCCGGATCGAGGCGTTCAATATGATTCCTAAAGGGAAAGGTCGGTGATTAGGCGTCGAACATAGTCTGATCCTCTTTCGTAACTCACGTGGTTGCGAACAAGATACGGCCCTCGCTTGCCGCCACGCCGTCCAGGCTGTTGAGAAGGCCACTCAAAGAGAGGCAGTTGGGGTCATTTTCAACAGTGTCGCCTTTGGTGGATGAAGACGAGCTCGAGGCGGCAGTCGATGTTTTGGGTATACCGGTAGATGTCTCATCTCGCGAGACACCCCGAGTGAAGGCGGCATCGAGGTCTTCTAGAAGGACGATGCAGCGCGACGGTACCCGGCCCATGAGATTCGATAGTGTCGTATCGTTCATACTAGACAATCGACAAGGTTCAATGAACGGGCCCACTTCCGAAAATGTGAAACTCACCCCTTTGTGGACAGAGAGATAACGTAGATGTCCAGGCCAAGAGCGCCAGCGACTGCGTGGATCAAAGATGTCTTGCCGGAACCAGGGACACCGTGGAGAAGATAGCCTAAACAAGGTCAGCCCGTCAGTTCTCATGTAAGGGTGGCTCTGGTTGCGTCACGTATGGGGTAGCGAAGAAACATACCCCGACGGAACGGAATACCGCGATCTGCATACCACTCTTCACTGGCGAGGAAGTCGCGAGCGTCGGCCATGAGCATATCCTGCATTCAGAGAGGCGACAAGTTAGTGTCAGACCACTGAAATCGAATCCCGAGACCATCTAACCCCAACGTACCTTGACGCCCGGCTCGAGCACAATCGAACTCAAGGGGCGTTTCTGCCTAGCACCATTCCATCTCCAGTTTCCGTAACTGTCGGCAAGGAAGATATGGACTGCAGAAGTGCATTATGAGAACGTACATATGGTCGTCCGCAGTGTGCGGACTCACCTCGGTGTTCCATATCGGCTTCATACTCCCGCTTTGCTTGGAGAACGAGTTTCTTGAGAACGGTGTTATTACGAGCGACAACGCTGACTTTGAGTTCCTGGGTGTTGCCATTATAAGGATCGTGTTTCTTGGAGCGAGTTATCCGAAGCCAGTGTCCGCGGTAAAAGATCGTGTGGGTGGTATCTGGGGTGAGAGTAGAGAGTTAGTCGAAAGTCGAACATGAGAACATGCATATCGAACGCGACTCAGGAAACACAACGACATAAACAACGCGCTCTACTTACCAAGACTCGGTAGGAATGCCACCATTTTCTTTCGACGACCATGGACAAGTTGCTCGTCGTCCTCATCCTCTTCGTCCTCGTCGTCAATAAGGTCTTCCTCGTTGGTATTTGCGATCATTCCCTGGCGGCCGGCGCTGCGGGTCGTGATTTCGAATTCGCGGGATCTACCCCAGGCAGGCTGCTTCGACAGCCAGTGCATTAACCAATCGAATGGGCTACGGCGCAGATAAGTGGCAACGTTATTGTCAGCATTATTGACCAAGTGGCTATGCGGCGGGGTAAGCGGTTCGAATCAAAATAAACTCACTAATCTTCCTGGCTAAAGTGGGCAGTGAGGAAGAACGCTATGGTGAAAATCGGGATGTTCACAGGTAAGTGGTGGGATGGCACGCAGCCACGGAAACCGCTCACAATCCACGAAGGAATTCCACGCAGACGCAGACACCCTCCTTGCCGTCTCAACCGTACCCCCGATGATGACGAGCTTCATCGTGTCTAAGTACCGGACACGGGTGTTATTCGCGACTATTTCAAAATATTCGCAGGACTGCGGCGTACCGGTTAATGATGTAGTATTGATGAATGGTGCGACCACACTCTTTAGCATCTCCATGGTGTCCTAATTCGTTGGCGTTACGTTAGCGTTCAATAGTTCGTTTGAGATAGCGGTAGCGGTGACGGCGAGTGAGCGAGCGAAAAGGTGACAATGCTGAAGGAGGTTAAGAGAAAAGTCGGACGTCCCGACTTTGAATTTATAGCTGGGACCCTTCTTGCCCACCCTGCGTGTACGTACGAATAGATCACAGGATGCTCGGTGAGAGCCCCATTTCCCTCTAAATCTTACCCCCTTTTCGCAGACCAATCCCACACACTCCAAACCACTGCTCATGACTCTTCTCCGGCGGGTGCGATCCCAAAGGCCTTCAGCACTTCGGTAAGCAGTGCTTCACTTTTCGTTCCTTCTACGGTCCCTGATCAAAACAGGAAGACTTTGTGGGCTAATCCTGCGACACTTCGGGAGTGATATTGGTTAAATAGGTGAATTGCCGCTCTGCACGTGGACCCGATATTTCACTTAACCTTTCTTCCCTTATCTTGACTCGTCACAAATCCTCCCCACCGTTTCGAGTCATCTCCTTGCCCGCCATACCCACCGGCAGCGTCGCCTCTCTCCATAATAGCATCTCGTAGGTCACAGTCGTCCGGACTCACAGTCGTCAACCAACTCCCCGGGATTGCACTTGTACCATCTCGCTGCGCTAACGCGTGTCCGCGTCAACTGGCTTCCGCCGCTGACGCACGAGGCCTAGAGGGCTGGAGATATGTGCGTCTACACCCCCGAATACACTCGTAGCCACCACCGTGGACACGTGTCACGCTCTCCGGTTTGTCTCCCCCCACCGACGGCCCTTGTGAGATTCCAGCCCAGCCCATCAAACGGTTGAGAAGTACGTCTTACTCACCCTTCACTAGATGGTCCAATGTCCCCAACATGACCGTTCACCTCAATACGCGTCCAAGTAATGTCACATCACGGGAGCTTTCTTGGAGTGATGGATGTTCGTTGACACACTTCGTGTCGTGCAACGTTCGTCCTTGCCTTCGTTGGTATTCCGTTATCATCCCGTTTCTTGTACGTGGGTGGCAATTGGTCCTACTTGCCTGACCTGAACACGTTGGGTTCTCTTTCATTTATCCGGATTTTGGAACAACGCGCCCAAGTCCTTAACTCGTCCTGCTTTCCCTCACCTGTCGTGCGGAAAGTTTTCCGCGTCGCTCAAACTGATGCTTGCGTCGAGTATTCAATTTTGCGTTCATCTCGCGAATTTCGGCCGATTGCTCGACGCGTCTCCGCTGAGCCTCGCCCGTCTTGCCCTTTCGCGCTAGTGAGAAGTGTCGCGTGCCCTCTCTCCACCAGCGTCGGATCGCGTACCCCAGTAGATTCACCCCCACATCCTCACCCGTTGGGGTTGGATATCATATATGAGCGGCTTGGTGAGCGATGCTTCTGCTACTGACCTCGTTCACCTGAGAAACCGACCGCTATGCCACTCGACCGGTTCGCTTTGCATCGAGGATTTTCCCTCCCCTATGGGCTTGGAAGCAAGCGCATAACTTTGTCCTTCGACGTATCTTGTACCAGGGGACATCCTCAGGAATGTCTGTGGGACTCTGGCTTGACCTTCCGCACGATGGCATACACACCCAAAGATAACGCGCAAGAGGTCGACATGAGGAAGGATGGTGCTTTCACGATGTCTTGCTGAGATACGAATAAGGTAATGTCCATGTCATTCCATTATTCTCCTTATCGACATGATTCCGGTCCATTTTGTTTCCCACTAAAACTCGGGCGAATATCATTCTGCGATAGTCAATTTCCTGGGTTGGGATTCAAGCACAAACTCTAGGTTTGGAATAATTGCTGCGACCCGAATGAGTGGCGAAAGGCGTAGCGGGATCCGCATCGTTGTGGAATGTTCTGGGGGAGTCGGTGCGCGCCGGCGTAAATCACTCGTCGGGTAGGCAGCGATTCGCAGAGGCGCGAGCATCCGGACCGAAGACTTGTACAGAGAGTCAAGACACAGCATCCAAGAGTCAGGAGAATTGAGGATCTCGATACCGTTATTGGGACAAATTAGGCACGGAACCGATAAATATATGTCGTGTAGTTGATCGCAGCTGTAACATGGCGATGGTAGTCAAATGCTGGTGAATGCGCCGGGCGAAGAACCCAACCGGTGCCGCACTATATGTAGCATATTGGATGTTTTGGTGTCATCTGCCAGCATATACAGTCATCTCCATGCTCTCTCCCGTATCCCCATTTTGTCCATCCCCTTCGCGATCGATGGGATAGGACATGACCCGACCTTCTTCGGCGTCTTGGTTTCGCGTATTGTCCAGCTCCGTGTATGCCGGGCCCAGGCCTTCTTGCATTTCCCTTCGGACACAAAGTTGCTCGGCAAAGATGATTGTTATGGCTGACCCCAGAATCACGGTTAACCAGAAGAATAGAGACGAAGGGAGTGATGCCGAATAATATGTTGTTAGAATCAGGTGGTTGAGTAGCAAGGTGAGTGTAAAGTCGAGTACGTGGGTGGGTTTTCGGATTAGGTGGAACACGTAGAGGATGCTGTGGGTTTGGCGGACCAGATTACGGACGTCGCCCCGCGTTCAAGATTTTCGGCATAGCCCGGGATATCAAATAGACGGCATCGAAATGCAAATTATAGTCAGCATATACTGCGCCATAGGGGTAGAGACTCGGGGGTTGGGAAATTTGGAATGTTCTATGGCGATATGATCTTTGAAACTGTAACGGTACTCACTCGGCGCCTGATGCCAATAACCACGATATCGCGATAATCCACCCGCGCCGTGGGTCGACTCCGGAATCCCATTCCCAACCTTGCAGGACACTCCCTCCTCCAAGGCGCTTTCCGCCACTCCATACTCCCCTGAACGCGCTCCAGCCTCGACTGTCGTCGCCCTGTACGCCGGTGATGGTCGGTCGTCCAGCCATTTCTCGCCAGTCCATGATCATGCCGACATTAGACGCACCGCCCTGGTGGGTCAATGCATGCGGTTCGGCGAAGAGCGACAGCAGAGGTGGGATGAGAAACGACAGTGTGAGGTAGTGCAAGGATTGGAGACACACAATCTACGATAACCAATCATCTCAGAGCATTGCACTATTGAATTAGGGTATTAATAGCTTACCTGAGAGATGATGAGAAGAGGGTCCCATCCATGTATTCGGGGAGGCATCGCATGGCCAATATTTCAGCCCGACTCGATAGTTGTTACTTTGCAAAGTAACAAGATGGTCGGTTCAGACAACAGAGGGCTGCCTATTTGTACAATATGTCTTGAAGTTGTGAGAGTGATTGCGAGCTGTCGTCCAGGACGCTAGGGGAAGGTGGTTGTATACGTGACCAACGTCGACAAATCAAGCAAGACCCCGTGTTCGCGTTTCGACCAGTCATCGACTCCCGCGCAGCGCACTGCATCAGCCGACATCCAAATGGCTGGCAAAGCGTACGAACGGCTCTCTCAGACGGATGAGAACGAAGACGAGAGAATACGTAGGAGTTCCTCCCGTGCTGCGTCAAGTTCTCGTGGACCCAGTTTGCATGGACACGACTCCGACATTCCCCTCAACATCACCGGTTTGCTAGGTAAACCACCGACTTATTACGGGGAAGGGAATTTCTCGCCTCCAAGTTCTGTATCCGACGATGATCGGGTGCCGGAAGAAGAGGAGAGAATGCTGGAAAAGCGGCGTAGCCTGCTCAGGGGAGGCCGAGTGGCAGAAACGGCTGTTGACATGCATCCCGACTACCTACCCCCTTATGAAGGGGAAGAAGGCCTTGTTGTTGGGTCTGGGAACAAGGTCCATATCCTTTCAATCACGTACTTCGGCTACGCTGACAAGGACACCCCGACAGGACCGATCGCCGTTACGCCTGCTGTTGTTCTGTCTATTGGGTTTGGTGCTATTCGCTGCGGTCATTGGTGTGCTGGCCGCATATTCCTACGATGGGTCGACTTTCCGTACTTTCAGCAGAAAACCTCTTACCATGGATCATGTCTTCAACGGGACATTCTCCGTCGACCGTCACTCCGTGAATTGGGTCCCGGAAGGTGAGATTTCCCCATCGTTGGTAGGAATCATTAACGATGTGTGCTTTGTAAATCAGCGGGGGACGGTATCTTCTCTACTACGGAAGATGGTAACATTGTTTTACGGGACCTCAAAACGAATTCGTCCCGCGTTCTGGTCGAGAGGAAGGACGCAAAAGATGAGCATGGGATGCCTCTCGCATGGGATTCATGGAAGCTATCCGCTGATATGAAGTACCTCCTCATCAAAACGGACAGGAAGAAAGTAGGTGCAACGTCATTGAAATGGGTCACGCACTCGAGCTTCTTTTTTAGCAATGGCGACACTCTAGCTTCGGAAACTATTATATCTACAGTCTCGATTCTGGCGCTACTATACCATTGACTCCGGCTACTCGTCCTCCAACCGTTGCCTATGCAACGTGGTCGCCAACCGGACAAGCAATTGCTTTCGTCTCTTTGAATGACCTCTACATTCTCCCTTCTCCTTCGTAGGTCACCGACGTCTCCTATCTTCATGCACGAACTCATGATGCCATCGCAGGCTCGATGTGAAGCCCATCCGCGTTACGAACAACGGTAACTCTTCCCTCTTCAACGGCGTACCCGATTGGGTATACGAGGAAGAAGGTACGTCTGCACTCACTATTTCCGTAGTGAATATTCATGAACCCAACTCAATCGCAGTGTTCGAAGACGAATTCGCTCTTTGGTGGTCCCCCGATTCTACTAAGCTCGCTTTCTTGCGCTCTGACGAAACTAAGGTTGACACATTCACCTACCCCGTGTACAACCCAACGGATGATGCCTATACCGTGACACCGTATACCGACTTCGTTACCATGAAATACCCCAAGCCAGGTTATCCCAATCCTTTGGTCTCCCTTCACATTTTCGAGCTGGACAAGTATCAGGAAGCGGCAGCCGCCGCCACCATGCAGACGGATGAGGCTTCACTCGCTGGGAACGCGACAATTGAACTCACTTGGGATGACCGCCGACCCGTTGATGACAGCGTTATCAGCGAAGTTACTTGGGTTTCGAACCAAACCTTGATCATCAAGGAAGTTAACCGCTCCGCTAACGATGGGAGCGTGGTACTCTTCGAGTTGAACAATGCAAACTTCGTCGAGGGAAAGGGGCGAGTAGTGAGGAAACTAGGAAAGAATGGCGAACAGGGAGACGATGGTTGGATCGACTCGGTGAGTCCTTAGAATTTCTATGCAGATTTATGTCTCACTTACTCTCACCAGGGTCAAACGATACATCCCCTCCCCTCGGAAGGCGACCAACCTACCGGTTACCTGGATATCGTCCCTACACCGGATGGGTATAACCACATTGCATTGTTCAGTCCACCAGACTCTAGTGTTCCGAAATGGCTCACGACCGGGGAATGGGAAGTGGCCGGAGGGATCCGTGCGGTGGACCGTTCCCGAGGACTTGTGTAAGTTCCGTCTCAAGTAGAGCGCTTTGACCCTCGGAGATCCTAATACCAGTGTGTAGGTATTTTATCTCTACAGCGACTGGGTCCACTGAACGGCACCTTTATTCCGTCCCTTTACCCGCAAGCTTTTCGTTATTGCCGGTACCGCCTGTGGAGCCTACCCCACTCACGGATAGCAAGCAAACCGCATGGTACTCGGCTAGCTTCTCTCCCAAATCTGGCTATTATCTACTAGGCTACGAAGGTCCGAATATCCCTTGGCAAAAGGTTATAGCGGTGGAAAACAAGAGTACGTTTCTCGTTTCTCATCTGGCTCGTGACCACTCAGCAACGTTCATTTCTAGCCTTTGAATACGTGCTTACCGATAACAAGGAGCTCAACGTGACATCAGCACAGTATCAAGTTCCATTGATCACCCGGACGAAGATCGAGAGCGATGGATATGGTATGATATCCGTCAGCCGTTCCAATATTACCGATTGACCTCTCTTTCTACCAGAGTTGAATGCAATGGAAATCCGTCCGCCAGCCATGGACGACTCTGGCCGCATGAAGTATCCAGTCCTGTTCCATGTCTATGGCGGGCCAGGTTCACAGACTGTCCACACCCGATGGGACCGTGGCTGGCACCATTACTTGGCCTGCACACTCAAGTATATCGTCGTCATCGTCGACGGACGAGGAACGGGCTGGAAAGGCCGCAAACTGCGGAACCCTGTGAGGAATAACCTTGGATTCTTTGAGACAATGGACCAGATTAATGCCGCAAAGTTTGTCTTCTGGTTTGTCTTGCTCCGGGCGAGACTTTACTAACCCTCGCGCAGGGTCTGGGCGTCAAAACGATATGTAGATACCAAGCGCATAGGCATTTGGGGATGGGTACGTGGCACAACCGCACTTGCTTGTACAAAGTTGACCGTCTTGCCATACAGTCCTACGGTGGCTTCATGGCTTCCAAAGTCGTCGAAGCAGATGCTGGTGTGCACAGCCTGGCCATGGCCGTCGCCCCTGTGACATCCTGGCGTCTGTACGACTCGATTTACACCGAGCGCTATATGGGCCTGCCACGGGAGAACGCGGGAGGGTATATCAACGCCTCGATATCCAACGTCACTGGCTTCAACAACGCCCACTTCCTGCTCGCCCACGGCAGCGGGGACGATAACGGTAAGTTGCCTGAAGCACGGATAATGCACCCTCGTGGCTAATAAGGTTATCTAACCTATGCGCCTCATTCCCGATTGCATCTCTCCTTGGTTCTGTCCATAGTTCATTTCGCAAACTCGGCGCACCTGTTGGATATGTTAACTCAGAATGAGGTTCGGGGATTCTGGTTCAGGATGTTTACGGATAGGTGGGTCGAACTTTCCCTTGTGACGACACGGTGTCAGTGATCTTACCCTTTTTGCCTCGCTACAGCGATCATTCGGTTTCCCGGAGAAGTGCATATCGAGAACTTCACGAATGGATGACCAGCTTCTTGGTTGAGAAATGGGGCAAAGGTCCTTTACGATGGAGCGGGTAGTCGGACCAAATGGAGTTTACAGATGTACACATTCATACATGACCGCGTTTTGTCGATTAATTTATCATTTCCCTCCTGGTAGTATGCCACAACTCGGCGATGTGGCGAAAACAAACGCAATAGCACGCGAGTAAGAGACAATCTAGAACCCTTGCACGACTGCGATTTTTGGACAGAAAGCAAGACAATGTGAGAGAATACAGATGGTGATAGGTTTTTACCAGGATATGACGTTGGTGATGGGGTTTCCGAGCGGTTGGAGAAAGGTACGTTATATTGACGTCAAGTTCACCTCCGCCAGGGTCTTAAACGCCTCCTTGTAAGCATCCAGCAGCGATTTTACTCTCGCCCTCTCATTCATCAACGCCTCGTCCTCATGCAGGAGCTCCGAAAACAGGTCGGGCTTGTACAGAGTCGAGACCAGCCTATTCTGCACATGCTGTGACGTATGGTTGACGAGCAGGTGCATGATGGCCTTTGGTACGAGATCTTGAATCGTTTGACGGGTGATGGAAAAGTAGGACGCGATGAGTGAGCGGATGAGTGTCGTTTCCATTTCTTCGCGTGGCGAGAGGTTGCCGGACCCGAGTGGTAACTAGTCGCACGGAGAAAGAGACCGATTAGTATAGAAACGTGGTGGGGCTCGGTTTTCTTGTTTGCGTTACTCACCGCTTCAATGTGTTTACTGAGGCTCTTCATATCAAATGCCGCATTGTTTGGTTCCATACCCCGTGACGACGACCCAATGGGCAATGCGTCTTTGCCATTGTCGCGCGACACGAAATCCTTCCCAACGGAATCTCTCCCGACGCGTGCACCCAACAGCGTCGTAGGCGAGCCGTTCGCAGATCCGGCCTGTTGGTCGTGTGGCTGCGCACCGCCAAAGAAGTAGTTGAGGAACGTGTCTTTGGCGGTATGCGGTGCGCCACTTATCGGTGGCGCCGATGATGGCCCAGCACCTTGAGATGAGGATCGGTGTTTGTGTGATTGTTGGTGGTGATGCGGCGGAGGTGTGGAAGACGCCGAAGGTACAGCGGCACCATTGACGCCGGCGGGTGCGTGCGGAGCGGCCTTCAGTCGATCGTGTAATGTGGATGAGACAGACCGTGGATCTGTTCGGGCGTTGTTCAGTATGCCGTTGGGCGTGCCGACGGATGAACCGGATTCGTCCTCATCATCTGCTGCCGACGCCATTGCACTCTGTGGTTCTGATTTGGCCTAGAATGTATATTTGAGAAACATGGCACAATATACTTTGATCGGGAACTGACCTTTGCGATACCTTCATGCCGTTTCCGTTGTGGATCGCTCATCTTGGCGGCAGCAGCAATAGCCGTTGACCCACTGATAAATGCCGGGTGGTTCGTATTGATATATGCGGCCTGGATTTCGATCAGACTCTGCGCGTACTCAGACGTTGGTCCAAGGCGTTCGCGGAGGAGCTCGGACACTGTCTCGATAATTTGGGCGTGGAGATGGGGGAAGCGTTGTAGTTCCTAGAACAAAAAGATCTGGTAAGAGCGAATACAACACGATAAAGGGGTTGAACACGTACAGCGTTGGTACAATTGTGACAAATCTTCACTAGCTCCTCGTACACTAGCTCAACACATCGCAAGCTAGGTGCTTCTAAGAGCTTGATCTGCGGCTTGACGAGAAGATCAAAGGCAACCTCAGGCACGAACAGACTTGGCCGTGGGCCCGTCGAATTGCGAATGGCGGTTCGGATATCTTGCGCGGTCAAGTTTGAGGTAGAGTCGATGGACTCAAGTGCATGTCCGAAAACGTCGTTGAAGATGTAATATATCCGCGCACCACCGGAGAGCTCCTTGGTCGAGATCTCCAACGACGTGCCTTCTATTGACGAAACAAAGTCCCGAGCGAATTGAGTCATCAACCTTAAAATAAGAGAGCCCATCTAGGAGGTGTCAGCCCTGGTGTTCTACCTCAACTGAAGGACCCCTACCTGATTCTGGTCCCCATGGAGGAATGCAGCGTCACCGAAAGAATTGAGTTCTTGTTGTGTTTGTCCCATGAGGGTATTGAGCCGTGCTTTCATGTCCGGCAATTTGTCCCGGATGTGGTTCAGAAGAACCTACAACTCGTAATCGGCATGCTTGCTCCGGCAATTCGTGGTAAATGACACACCTGGTTCAATGTCTTCGCCAAGTATTTGGTGCCGTTCCGGTGAGCAATATTCCGGTATGCGGGGTGGGACTTGAAGAATTCAGTCTCATGCGCCAGAGCCTCCGACATGGCCAAGTTGGCATTGATATCCTGTTGACTCCGGTTGACAACACCAATGAACCCGAGCTTCAAAGGGTATACGCGGCCAGTGAGAATATCAGACGCGTTTGTACCGGCATCCATGAGGTCAAGTTTGGTCAACACGCCGATTGTTCGTCGACCTTGCGGGTCCACTGAGCGCGCCAGCTTCAAGGAATCAGAATTGGCAAGGTCGACGTTGGCTGCTGAGACTGAGAGGATGACGCTGGGCCGTGACGTCAGATCCACTATCCGGGGGAATTGCAACAATCCTCACCAGTTTGGTTTGGATATGTAATCCAGAATTAAATTCCGTATTTGCCGCTCGATGTCTGTGGGTTGGTCTCCTACTGGAATCTACAAGGGGTGTCACCACTTGACGCACGACTATGTCCTCCCAACGCGTGCTCACCTTGGTCAAGCCTGGCAAATCAACCAGCGTCAGGTCTAGTACATTAGGACTGTATATCCGAAGGTTAATAGGCAGTTTTGAGATGCCCTTATTCTGTCCAGCAACTCGGAAAGTTTCGGCCTCAATTTCTTTCCGTACTTCATCAAAATCCGTAAAGCGCTTGTCGAGGTGAAGGAACTGGGCATATTCAGAGTCGGAGCTATCTGGTGGAGCGGGAGTATGGATGAGTTGGAGGACCAGGGGTCGTCTGGTGACGATGCCTTGGCCTCTCGGGAGGAAGTCGCGCCCAACGATGCTTCCAAGGGAAATGCGTCAGAATCAGTCAAAGAAAGGGGGATGGGGCGGACGCACTTTTCTAAGACGCTGGATTTGCCTGCAGATTGGCTGCCCACCTAAGACGCGACGCGGTCAAGAATCAAGCGGGGAGGGACGGGTCGATCACGTACCACCGCCAACTGCGGCATGTCCAGCTCGCCACCTGATACCACCAGCGCATCAGTCATTCGAAACTTATACGCAGCTGGTGAAAGAACGTACCTAGGTTGGCAAACGTATCCTGGAGCTTGTTGACAAGCTTTATCAAATCGGAGTCCATGGTTTCGACACAACTACTATAAGCAGGACTTGGTCTAAAGGGGCGTTCTCGGCGTGTATAGTGATCGAGTAAAAGGGGTATCAAGGGGGTGGTGCTTTGTGGTGAATTTTGGGGGAACGGGTCGAGCTCTAAGAGTTGTCGTCAAAGTCGCAATGTTCGCACGGTTCTCCGAAGGCTCCGGCAATGGAACGCGTCAGACCGGATGGAACTGCGCTGTATTCCTGCAGATAGGTGGTTGAGAAGGCGCGTACGACTGACGTAGCCTGCCTTGGGACACGTACGCGCTGGGAAGTGCCTGCTACAGTACGAACGCAGTCGTCGTAGTGTTCCTCCTGACCACTTGCCGCAGTATTGCTTTTGCTCCGAGTAACCTCTCGAACCCGTGTCCCTTGAAGGTTGTAGTAAGATGCTCCAGAATAACGACGTCAATAAGGACTGGTTCCCTGGTATACTCAGCCTGTTAGCAAGCTGACGGTGAGGAAAAGTAAAATAAATATTGCGACCCGGAGGTCGTCCACTCTAATTCAGCGTGTCATCCTTGTGCAGGGGCCATGCTAATCTTCTCTGTATTGTTCCAAATTTAATGTATGTCACCCCGAAGGGGACATTAGTTGATAGGTTAGACTATCAGCTCAAGAACCGTCGAATTCATTTTTGGGCAGGCGGTGGGACGCGCGTAGAGAAGCCCGTACCTCTAGTTCGTGACCCAACAACCACCATTCACTAGAACCTGGCAATATACGACAGGCTCCTGTGTGGGCTGTTCTATATCTAGTGTGCCTACTTCACCGCTTTGCAAGGAAACAATATCACACTTCTCCGAAAGGAACGGTATGAAAATCTGTCGCATCTATTGAAGACGAATACTCTATCAGATATACTTATTAGACGCAGTAGGTAACGCTCGTCGTCGTGACGTGGGTCTAGTACGCTTCCTCTTCTTGCCTTCCATGAACGCGTTGGCGGATTTATGATCCCGGCCAAGGATATCGTCCTTCTTCACCTGATAAATCCGTACCAACCAATTCTCCGACGTGAACGCTTCCTCGAGGTAGTCCAACTTGGGTGCGTGGGGCCCAGGGGCGATTTCTTGTCCTCGAGCACGGTCAGGGGCCGCTCTTTGCCCGCCGTACGCATCGGCAAAGCTTTATACCCAAACAGCTTTAGTTTCAGTCTCGCGTACATGAGAACGCTAGATAGCTCACCGGTAATAGCTAGTCTTGTACATGACGCTTTCCCGCATCGCAGGTGACGCATCACGATCGACCTTGTACTCCCCTCTCGGAGTAAAGTAGTTCCGCTCTTGGATTTCGTCGGGCCAGATGCCTTGCGCAATCCGTACCATCCATAGGAATTTGTTAATATCGTCTCCAGAATATCCTAGAAGGCCGCCATAGATGACGAGAACGTATTCAACGTCGTGTTTACGAAGGATGGGGTACGCCTTTTCTTCCGGCGATGCCATGATCTTTCCGACCGTAGCGATGTGTGCTACAAAATGAATTAGTACTTGTGAGAAGGCAGCAAGTCGGATAACTTACTGTTATTCCAGGTGTTGTTGTCGACCAACGTTGGCCTATCCGCCATACCCGCAATCTGGTACCCATAATCCCACCAGCTGCAAATCACGCTATCCTCCTTGGTGTTCTGTCTAAGCCAATAATACGCCTCTCGGAAGTCATCCAAAATGTGCATCGAACCGTCGGGATTCCTCGTCGACAAGATGACGGAAGGAGATGAGTATGCATTGGATGTGACCCAAGTGCAGTGGATGACGAAGTAGGATATGAGGAAGACGACGTTGATGATAGCGACGAAGCGGGTGTCTTTGCCGAAAATACCGCGTGTTTTGCTCAAGAAAGTTTGGGTGGATGGTTCATCGGGGGAAGTGCTGGGTGTGGTGGCACCTTGCGAGCTGTTGAGAGCAGCTCGGGCGGCGGGCGTAAGAACCTTCTTGCCCTTCTTCGAGACTGGGGTGCTGGGAGAGTTCGCGCCAGACGGAGCACTGGCGACACTGGCGGAATCGTCCGCGGCCTCGGTTTCTACTCCACCATGCTCGGCAGGCTGCGCGGGGTCTATGTATATGTCGAGGAAGGTGGATACAGCCATAGCGGCTGTCACACAAACGACGGGGGTCAACGTGAGCATTAAACGGACCATTACGCCAGCGAAGTAGCTGGCCATGACCGAGTAGATGAGGACGAAGACGTGCTCATCACGTAGTTCTTTGAAGCAGAGGAAGACGCCCACAGGGAAGGTGTAGACAAGGAAGTGGAGGTCCATGAAGAACGATGGCCAAGCGGTGGGCTGATGCTCGCTGACAGACGCAATGATGGGGATGTACCTTGAATTATACATTTTGTCAATAGAGTGCACGGTACTAGATGCACTTTGGACTTACTTCTTGGCATATTCGGTATCCCACAAGGAGTAGAAACGTCCGGTCCAGGGGGCAATCCATCCCTTCATCGTCATGAGGGCAACGACACAAGCGCCGAGCACACCGAGGAGCGCGACAGCGGATCGTAGAAGGATCTTGAACTGCTTAGACGCCAAATGCGACCGGACGAGTTCAGAGAAAGAGACGAGCTGCAAGAGACCAAACACGCCTGAGAGTAACCGTTAGTGTACGCATTCAAGGAGCAAGTTATCTTCGCTAACCAAGGGCTCCCATATGTTCGCTAGTCTTGACAGGTTGGAAGCCTACGAACGGGACTTGCATACTCGCAAGTGTGCCGATAGCGTACCATGAGGAGTAAGCGATATAAAGCTTGGGTGAGAAACGGCCCATGAGGATAAGAACCAAGACATGCAAGGGTATCATGTTGGTGATGAACACGTAGCCACCTGTGTCCCCAGTCCATCAGTTCATTAACCGTGCTACCAAGTAGAAAGACTGAGACGTACCCCAAGCAGCGACCATGTAGAAGTAGAAGATACCGGCGAGGGTACCAAAGAAGGCACTGCCCTCTTTCATGGCACGGATCCAAAGCCAAAAGGTGAACATGAGGAGGAAGATGGCGATGGCTTCGTTATCGTATGATCCAGCAACCGAACGAGAGATATAGCCTGGGACGATGCCAATGAAGGCAGCGGCGAGCAGTCCAGCGGACTTGTCCTTCATTTCACATGTAAACCTGTCGAGGATTATCAGTACATCTCCGTAACAGAGTTGGGAATAAAACTGACAGGTAGGTAGCATATGCCGTCAAGGCGCTGAATCCGGGTGCGAGAAGGACACAGATATTCCGGATGTCAACAGGGAGGTTGAAGAAGCGTAGGACATTGTAAATGACACCGCTCGTGGCCATGAGACCAGGGTATATGGTGCCACCGACGACGCGACCGAGGGGATACCATGCTGTTGGATCAAACCAATTCCAGAATTCCTAATGGGAGGGTTGTTAAAGTGAAACGGCGTTGGCAAAAGATACGACTTACATAGAAGCCTTTTGCTGCTAGCAGCTTTGTTGCGCGGCTACAAGTACATAGAAATCAGGGCGCCAAATATCCCGTGGTGTTCAGGACGACTGACAAGTTAAACCAGGGATCGCTGAAATGATGATGTGGATGCGTGAGTCGCGTCTTCCAGCAGCAATAACGGAACAACTACGCACAACTCATGGATAACACTCTCGTATGTGATCACAGCAAACAACCTCGATGCAATCGCTGATGCCGATATTAACGCGAGCGCGATAATTCGAACAAGGGATGAGGTGTTCTCGACGGTTGTCGGAGATGCGGAGGGCAGCGTGTAGGCGAGGTTCCTCGCCGCCATTTCTTGCGACTTTATGGCACACCGTTTGGGGTCGCTTTTCTGGTACAATTACCGGGATATGAAGAGAAAGGAAGGGGCGAGTGTTAACGGGGAGGGAAGATAGCGCTGTTTCTGACCGGGGGTAGTCCAGACCTAAATTATGCCTTGGGGACGTGGCAACCGTGCGAGTTTCTACTCATCGCGCCCGGAATAGCTTTTCTGCTCGTCACCGTGTCGTTCGCTCTGCTTCAACCTATAACGGAAGGTACTAATTCAAATTATCAGAACCGCATACTATATGGTATTCCTGAACCCCCCGCCCAATTTGGCGTGACTTGCGCTTCACCTTCCCCGGGATTCCCCACCTTTACATCCGAGCCGACTTGGCAGCTTTAGATTCTATACGGATGGGATTCGATCCGACGACCAGGAAACGCCTATTATAGTAAGTCTGATCATCAGCGGTGCTTGGCACGTGGAGCTATGGATATGGACGTCACTCCAACAACTATTGCGTCACTCTTCGTTCCGTCCCTCTTATAAGCATGAACGTCGCCCCAGTTCCGATTAGAACTTTCCCCAATGGCGACTACCACCAACCACTTCTCCGGCGAACCTTACAGGTCAGCGACTCCCATTTCCTCTGCTTTACCTTCTAACCTTCCGTTCTAGTCAACGGAACCCAGTTCCTACTATCGCCAAATTCGAGGAGGCCCAGAGACAGAACGAGGAAGCGAGAAACGGTGACGCTGCTGGAAGGGACAAGGAGGCGAAAGAGGATATTATGAAACGCTCGCAAGGGCACCAGCAAACGCCTACGCAAAAGGTCGAGGAGCAGAAGAAGAAAGGCCCTCGGATGGTCAAAGACCCGGTCACCGGCGGACAGGTTCTCGTCAAGGATGCCAAGTTTGAGGGTGAGTTCGTGATACCAGACTTACCTATATGGCCTAGGTTTCTAACAGGGTTGCGCAGATTACGAGGGAGGGAAGCTCAAGCACGTCGACCCCCATGAAAACGCGCATCACGGCCCGGCTACACATCCCGCAGGTCAAGATGTAGATTCTTCAGTCCACCCTTCCCAACCGGCACCAAACCCAGCCTTCCCTGGCAATATTCTCATCCATAGATTCCCCCCACCTACCGACGCGTCGCTTCAACCGTTCCTCACCATGATGGATCGTCTCATGGTATGTAACCCCTTTCACTTTCTTCCCTTTCACCGAGATGTTTACGTTCAACCCAGTTTGGCATTATTGGGTCTTGTCTGTTATTATGGTTGTTCACGGCGTTCGGGGCGGGTTGGAAACAGTTCTTTTTCCGTTCCTCCCTCATCGGCACCCTTGGTTTTGTGGGCACCACCTTCGCAAGTATCGCCCAGCGCAGCGTGGAGAAGGAGGTCGAAAGGGTACGCTTCAGCATGGAGAGAGCCAGAGGTGAAACATTTAGTCCACCCACGCCAGGTCAGTCTACGTCATCGCTGGTGGTTATCCGCTGACACCTTCATTAGAATCCGTCGAATGGCTCAACGCATTTCTAAAGACTGTATGGGGGCTGATCAACCCTGATATGTTCGTTCCGATCGCCGACACTATTGAAGACGTGATGCAGCAATCACTTCCCAAGTTCGTTTCGGCAGTCCGTCTCTCGGATATCGGGCAAGGGACCAATCCTCTCCGCATCATAAGCATGAGAGCGCTTTCTGACAAGCCGGGTGACAAAGAGTACCCTCGGGAAGGCTGGATTGACCAAGCCAACTCGAGTGGGACGGAGGCTAACCTTACTGGCTCTAGTAACGGCGGCGAAAAGGATAAGGAGGAATCAGGTGACTACGTAGTAAGCACGTCCCTCTGGGAACTACGGTCCGTACTCTAATGCCGTTGACAGAACTACGAAGTTGCATTTTCCTACCACGCGTCGCCTGGTCAAGGTTCAAAGCTACGCTCCCACAATATTCAGTAAGCAAAGTCACAGAATTCGATGAGAGTCTCGGGCTGACTCGTCGCTTATAGTCTCTTGCTCGAATTCTTCCTCGGTATCCATGATTGGCTGCACATCCCAATCCCGATATGGGTACAGGTAGAAGGCATCGCCGGGACGGTTCGGCTTCGCATTCAGTTCATCCCAGAGCCACCATATGTCAGAAATGTGAGGGTCGCGCCGTCGTCCTGTCGAGGTTGTATTGATTTCGGAGCCCTTTCTGCAGTTGACATTCACCCTCATGGGTGTTCCTGCCGTGGACGTTTTCGTGGTTCCACTCACCAAGAAGCTTCCGAACGTATTGGATCTCCCATTCGTCTCTCGTTTCGTGAAAATGGCCATCGCTGCTGGTACTGCCGAACTGGTGGCACCAAAGAGTATGACGCTGAACATACAAGAGATGCTCAGTGCTGCCGTCATCGGTGATACACAAGCTTTGGGTGTCTTTATTGTCACGATCCATCATGCTAGGGGCCTGTCTGCACAGGATAGGAATGGGTTGAGCGATCCCTACATCGTTCTCGCATATGCCAAGGTGAGATTTCGTTTTCTGCTATTGGATTCATGCCTCATGCGTTTTTTCAGTTTGGAAAACCGCTATACTCTACGAGAATCGTTCTCGGAGACCTCAACCCTGTCTATGAGGAGACCGCAATGATTCTTCTCACGAGGAACGAGGTGCAGGCAGAGGAAGACTTTAGTGCTATGTTGTGGGACTCGGACAAAAGCAGCGCCGAGTAGGTCTTCGCTTTTTTTTACGAACATCGAGTCTTAGCTAGCTTGATTTGCAGTGATCTCATCGGACGGGTGCAAGTACCGGTCAAGAAGCTGATGGAACGTCCAAATGTTATGCACGAACGCGAAGATCCTTTGATGGGGTTCGAGGATGCAAACAAAATGGACGGAAAGCTCCGGTGCGTGAATATGATATGCGTGCATATTTCCCCCTAACTGGTGGTCTTGTTGTTTAGCTGGAGCATCGGGTATTTCGAAAAATGCCCCCTCATCAAGGAACGCGAACTACCTCCCAAGGACGACTCTCCCGCCCCAGCCGCTCCAGCTAGAACCGCGCCAGAAATGGAGATGCGACCTGGTGACAAAGCGCCAAACCCTGCTGCGAAGGATCTCCCACCTCCTCCACCTGATGTCCAGAGGACGCCTCCAGACCCGGAATGGCCTTCTGGAATCCTCGGTGTCGTTATCCATCAGATTAATAGCCTCGAGAGGCAAAACTTGAAAGGAACGACCGGAAGCGACCGCGAGGGACAAGCTGGACAGGATACCGACGAACCCAGCGAACAAGGATCCAACTTACCCAGCGCATACTGCGAAATTATTGTTAATGACGACCTGGTATACAAGACGTACGTCATTTCCATTCGCTGCGGCAGTGCGATTCCGTTGACACTTCCTTGTCGCAGACGAGTGAAACAATACTCGTCGATGCCGTTTTTTGAAGCTGGTACTGAAGTATTCGTTAGAAATTGGGAAACGGCCGTCGTTAGAATCGTCGTTCGCGACTCGAGGTATATCCCTGTGCTCTATGTCTACTGTTGATCTGACGTTACGATTACTAGGCTACGCGAGCACGACCCAATTTTGGGCATCATCAACCTACCTCTAAAGCAGGTCCTTGCACACGGTTCCGAGATTACACGCCTTTACGCCATACAAGAAGGAGTTGGCTTCGGGTATGCAATTGAACGTTTCGGTTTTCCGTATTCTGATAACATGTTATATATAGCCGTGCAAACGTTTCGCTACTGTTCAAGAGCGTTAAAGCCAAGCTCCCTCGTCCTGCACTCGGGTGGGACACTGCTACCGTCGAAATCAGCAAGCCACTGACACTCGAAGTCGACTCGGACAAGTCACCTTGGGCAAGCAAAGCCACGAATGTTGTGGTATCCACTACGGATTCAACAGAGAAGTTGCCCAAGTCGGCAGCAAAGGTGGACGAGGCTGGGCGACTGTCTTGGGAGTTCGACCTCCTGCGACTCCCTGTCTACAGCCGTTACGCCAGTTCGGTTTTCTTTGAATTTGGTGTTGGATCGAGTGTCATGTCCATAGGCGGGAAGCCAGACGCCATCGCTGTTCTCTGGCTCAAGGACCTCGTGGATGACGAAGAGGTCCAGATCAAGGTTCCCGTCCTTGTCGGAAAGAACTTGAAGCAGCTGAAGCAAAATGTCATCACCGACTTTACGAAGGAGACCCACGGATTTGAGATAGTGGGATACTTGAATGTCCCCATTCGCTTGGATTCTGGGCTCGATATGGTATGTCTCAAGTGAAGTAGATCTCGTCGGTACTGATGAACCTTGGGTGAACTAGGATCATGAAAAGAACGCGAAAAGCCAAGCTCGCCGTCATACATTCGAAGCCTAGTACGCGAACCACCACCTCTACCCAGAAGCCTGCTGACACCCGTGCTTCCTAGCGATCACATTGAGGGCGAGGCTCTCGTGGCCGAGAAGAATGCTCACGCTGCCGACGATGGGGTCATCGACAAGGAAGAACGAAAAGCACTCAAGAAAGCTGAGTCTCGCCAGCTTGAAAACCGCCAACGTGGGATCGCAGGCTATAAGCCTTACCGGACGATGAAGTGGGTGAAGGAGGGCATCAAAAGCAGGATTATGCCTGAAAAGCCCGCCAAAAGAGAACGTACGCCATACTTTCCCTACCCCCAACTCACTCTTTGTTGATTCACTGCCGGTTTCTCGCTAGCTACCGTCAATACGGAGGCTTGAGAAGGATGGAGAAACACGACAAGTGGTATATGTAAACACTATTGTACAACAGATTGTTCATATATTTTCTCAAAAAAATCATGCACGATTGTCCAGTTGACACGTCTGGACATGCCGTCACTTTCCACTTTTTGACGTGCCAACTTCACTTTCGACCCCGCCCTGCCCGTCGCCAGATCCCGGACCTTTCTCGTTCTCAACGATTTTGACATTCCCCCATGGGAAAAACCCTTTTTCCCCATTTGGTAACCAACCATACCAGAAATCTAACAAGATACTGTTAGTGACCCTAATGTCCAATACACTACCACATACCTTTGTCCCAAGTTGTGACGACATTCGTGATCAATTGACCCTCAACCAGTTTTAGCTCATCGGCCGCCTGGGGTTCATGGGCCTTCTGAACGATTACGCATAGGTCGCTTGTAGCGTCCTCGTCCTCTTCTTCGGGGCTGGATTCCGACTATGGGTGCCATTCGTTAGTTTACACGCTCATCATCAATTAGCCAAGAAAACCAGACCTCGTTATCACCATCGGAGGGGGCGTCGTCACTGATGGACTCTTGCGGGAGTTGTTCGTTCGCTTTGGAAGGCGGAGACAAGGCATTTTCCGGTGAAGTCGACACCGCGTTTGAGCTACTGGCCGGTTCAGGCGCTGGTACAGGATTTGCCATGGACTTGTTATTCGATGGAGGGTCTTCAGCGACGTTGCTCGTCACAGCCTTCACTCGCGCTTTGCTGCCTTCCTTCCGTCCGGTGTTCTGATCGTTTGCTGCTGATCCCGGCTTTAGTGGTATCATGGTATCGGTGCCGAGGGCCAAAGGGGTGGTGTCCTTTTGTTTGGGCGAGGTGGTTGCCGCCATGCGGGAGGCAGGTAAGGTGCGAGGACGACCCCGCTCTTCGAACGGCTGATACGATTCCTGAAAAGAAAGAGATCAGATTTGTCGTGTAGTGTGTATGAACGGGTCCCATACCGAAGGCTTGTCGGGGATTGCACGTGACGGCGCACTCGCCCCTCGATCCGCGTTTGGCAGAGGATCCATGGTGAGTCCAAGGCTCCCGTTACTATCCATGGTCTGGCTGCGGTGGTATCCTGATAACCGGGCTGGTATGGCCGGTGGGATGCGGGAGGTGGACGCTGGAGGAGGCTTGTCTGCGTTGTCCGAGGTTGCCGAGGATGCCGCTTCGGGCGCAGATTTTTCATTGGTAGGTCGCTTTTGGGCAGAATCAGGACTTGGATTGGGTATTTTATGCTCAGGTATGGGTTTTGCATTTGGTTCAGGTCCATTCTGTACGACGGGTTTTTCGATCTGGGTGAACACCTCTACGACCGTTTTGCGTGGTTCTGAAACAGGCTGGACGGTATGTATTTAACCTCTGGGTCTAGAGGAATATGGATGGCGCTTACCTTAGTTGCTCTGTTCTTTCCCTTGGACTGTGACGACCTCCGGGATTTAGGCGACGTGCCGGGAACGTTGGTAGACTTTATCGTAGAACTAGGTGCGTTTTCGTAATCGTGGGCATTGGCAGCTCCGTTGAGTTGCCTATCGGGGCTTTTAGGCTTCATATCACGATCCGGAAGAGGATAGGAAGGGAAGGTATCTCGAAGGGTATTGGAGGTAAGGGTATTCAGATCGGCGAAAAGGATTGGGGCCGTATTGTGACGCCGCGGTTGAGGGGCCTTGATCTCAGTGTTGGCTCCATTCACTCGAGGGGGGGTATAGTTCTTTGCTTTCAGCGTTGCTGCAGATCCCGGAGTCGAGGGGGAAGCGACTCTGTCCTCCGCTTTGGGGGGATCAGGGATAACTACACCGACGGGAAAGGGACTCGCGGATCCTTTCGAACTCGGTATGTGAGGTATGGGTGGTATCTCAGCGGGATTGGGTTCTTTATGAGAGTGACTGGGAGGCAGGGGCACACTGTCCACAGGTGTAGAAAGAGAAATTTCTTGCGCGGCCGGAAGATTCGACAACGATATCAAAGGCCCTGGTCCAGGAGGTCCCGAGAAGGGGCCCGGATGCTGGCTTGGCGCTTGGGGGACGGCGGTTTGACCGAACAGCTGAGGGAGCTGTAGGTTGATGGTGATAGGAAGCTGGATATTCAACTGGAGGGTCATGTTGAGCGTCCACGATGGCGGCGGCGGCGGAACTGGTGACGAGGAAGCTACCCCAGGACCACTGCTCGCAGGCTGGGCGGTAGGGGTAAACGTCGCGGTGGCGGTGGCACCAACTGTCGGCATAGGGTTGGCCGGGGGATCCAGCGTACCTGAGCCCGGTGAAACAAAATTGACAGTAGTGGTGGAATCGATCTTTGGTGGCTCCATAGTTATGTTGAATGGAGCTGAAGAAGCAACAGGGGGATCAGTCGCATCGGCAGGGTTGGACGGAGTGGCTCCTATGAGTACCGGTGGGGAAGAACGGGGAGGTTCGGGAGCAGCAACAGGTGGTGCATAGGACAGCCGTGCCGATGGCGGTCGAAGTGGAGATTTTTCAGGTGGAGGCGGAGCTGGCACTGGGAGTGGTCCTGGAGGACCTTCTATCCTGTTTTCGGATGCCCCGTTTGTAGTGTTTGCTCCAGCCAGCTCATCGCGAACCAAATTCGGCGGGGAGGAACGCGGAGGTCTGGGAGGAGTAGCGGATCCAAGCGGGGCGTTTAACGACTGAGCCCACGAGTGTCCGGAACCAGGTGAAACCGCAACGACAGCTGGCTCTAGTACTGTGCGGGCCCTAGGAGTACTCGTCGTAATAGCAGTATTGGACTGAACAGTTTCTACGGGTGCCGACGGCGGAGGGGGGTTCGGATTTGGGGGAACAACTGGTCCCGCCCGTTTTGGCCCATCGGGTGGTGCTGCTGGTAGCGGTTTAAGAGGAGAGTCCTTGGGAGGGGGCAGGGGCGGGGGCGGAGGCGGAGGTGGTGCGGGAGGATCTGGTAGAACGACTTCGCTCACGACGGGTACCTGTTCTTTCGTAGTGTTCGATTTCGGTTCATGGTGAACCATAACAACATGACTCGCCTCTTCAGGCGGTAATGACAGCTTCCCCTGCTTGGGCGTTCTATCGGGGGAAGGGACCCCTAGACCAGACATGCGGCGTATAGCTATTATTCGAGGACTCCGGTTAAGTGATCTGGACCGCGGAAGAGGTCCAGGAGACGGTAATTTGGTGCCAGTACTGATGGATCCCACGTCGAGGGATGACATGGCGGCGGACAGTGGAGAGCTTGTACCAACAGGAGCGTCAAGTTCTTCGTTGGGGAGGGGGAGATTTTCCATAGATTGGCTGGTGCTGACAGTTGCTAGAACCTTTGGCCGACCAGTGCTGAGGCTCAGCATGGAAACTCCTCTCTTCAGACCTCCTGCGCGAGTAAGAGGTGCAACTCTGAGATCTAACCAACGGAAAACGGTGTTCATCGAGGGTCTTTGATCCTGATCGTGTAGCCAGCAATTCTCCGCAGCGTCCCAGAGGTAGGAATAAATCTCGCCTGTGGACGATGCGATAGGGTCTCTGGGAGGTCGTTTTCGTTCCTCTACGGCCATCTTGTAGATCTGTCCGACTCCTCGTAACTCGCAAAATGGATCACTTCCACTAAGAACCTATAATTCCGGCTCAGTGGGTTTGGGTTAGAGTCCATTTTGAAAACGATACGTACCTCGTAGATGGTTATTCCGAATGCGTACACATCACTCTTGTACGTTCTGACACCTCCGTCCCAAACCTCGGGACTCTGCCAGTGCGGCGTTCCGGCACCTTTCATATCCTTGGTGGTCACTGCGCCTACCATTTTGGATAGGCCGAAGTCGCATATTAAGGCGTGCCCGTCCCCGGAGATAAGGATGTTGCGGCCCTTGATATCCCCATGAATTATACCTCGCCCGTGTAGATAAACCAACCCATTCGCAGTTTCTCGGAGCTGAAGGTTCATGGTCGATATCTTCACACGCAGATCATATTATGTTGGGGAGATACTCACCAGTTTTGGGCGGTCGCAATCGGGAAAGGCTTGGATGTAATCACGAATGCAACCATTTTCCATCCAGAGAGATAAGAGATAGAAATTGTCCTCTTTATCATACGCAGTCCCCAAAAAGTCGAGCACGTGTGGGTGCCTGAGGCCAAGCCAGATTTCAGCCTCTTTCTCAAGTTGCTATCACCCGGGAGTGGTCAGAATCGGCTTAACAATGCCATGAGTGAACTTGCCTTCTTTTGCTCAGGTGTAAAGGAACGACAGCGCTTGAGGGCAATACGGCCACCGCCCCGTCCAACGCCACGGTATATATCACAGGACCCGGAGAATATGATGGGCAACAAGGACTCCATCATCACGATGGAAGAGTCAACTTGAGAGACTCGCCGGAACGCCCGAGGAATATGGAACTTGCCAGTGCGTTTTGTTGAGGGCCACTTGATCTTGTACCGACCCATGACGCCAGCGGACTGGGGACCCGGTGTTGTACTTCGACTTGAGGTGCCAACGGAATGATCAACCGACGACCACTCGTCCAGGGTGGTCGTCGAGGGGGAAGTGAAAGGATTGGAATTGGGTATCTGAGTGGGCTCGTTGGCAAATCTTGCGGTCGGTCGGGTATTGGTTTGGTCGTACGAGGTTGGGAGCCAGGGTCGATCTCTTTCGGACTCCGCACTCTCTTCCGACGCCCGATGGCTAGTGCTACGAGAACGGCCTGGCTTGAGAGCTTCAGGCAACACATTCATTACCGGACCTATACTAGAACCAGCCAAGCTTGCCACCGAATAGATCGAGGGTTGGGTTGAAGTGCTGATGCGTAAGCGTCCTCGAGCGTCCATGGCCCGTAGACGATCGAAGACTTTCTCCATCGATGGTCGCGAATCGGGCTCCTTTTGCCAGCAACGCTCGGCAAGCTCCTGTAGTGGGATGTAATCCCCAGCGAGGCTCGGTTCTGAGTCGAATGATGGTCGTTCGTTCCGTTGGAGAACTGCAAGGTAAATGGCGTGGTTCTCGAGGAGATTGTGGAAGGGCTTCTTGCCGGTCAAGATCTACGAAGAGAGTCTAGGTTACACGAAGACTGGGAGAAAGGCCAAAAACAAACCTCATATATTGTCATACCAAATGCGTAGGTGTCTCCCTCTTTGGTCCCGGTGGAATTCACGACTTGGCAAAGCTCAGGACTACACCACCGCACGCTGTCCGGGATAACAGCTACGGTGAGGTCTGCAAGGGAAGGAGGCCGACCGAAACCCGATAGGAGTACGTGTTCATCCGCGCCGAGGAGGATGTTGTGGCCTCTGACATCGCCATGTATGACACCAGTGCCATGGAGGTAAGCAAGAGCATCGGCAGTATCTCGAAGCTGGGTCGGATGCCACGAGCATAAGCCGATGACATAACACAGCGGAACTTGAGTGGCTTACTATCTTCAGCCGGTCGGCTTTTGGGTGAGAGCTAAGGTAGTCGTTGAGGGCGCCGTTCTCTGCCCAAGGGGAGACCCAGTACACTTGGTCATACTTGTACGTCCCGAAGAGTTTTAGGACGTGTGGATGGGTCAATCGTCGCCATCGCGCGGCATTGTGATGAATGAGCTACGTAAGCGCTGCAATCAGTACTGGTCTGAATCGAAAGTCAACGATGGGCGCTCACACCAATGACGTCCTTTTCATCGATTCCGGAGGCGCCTGTATGAGCACGTCGTAGTGCAACAGTTCCCAGATCCGGGTGTGTTCCCCGAATGACGGTGCGGGAAAGATTGACGAAATGGGGTTTATCGAAGGAGATGCGTTGCGTGATCTCGAGCTCAGGGGGTATATTCTCTTTCGTAACACTCTTGCGATGGCCTTTGCCCGTCATCGTAAACGGTGGGGGCGAGGATGCCTGTGGCTGTCGCGGGGTTGTGGGTCGTAGAAGGAAGCGTTATCGGCAAAACAGTAAAGTGTCCGAGTGTTTGCGCGCCGGTGCATGCATGCAACGAGGCCTGCTGCCAGCTCAGCGCTCCGCATTTTTTTCGCGCCTATTCGTGGCACTACAAAGCGTTGAATGAGCAGTGAGCTTGTAGGGAGAGCTGAGGGCGCTTCCGAGTTTCCAGTCCTGTCGCGTTGGAGTGTGAACTGAGCACTTGGTAGCCGGGCTCGGAGACCTGCTGCGACATCACATCGAGTCTCACGACTCGGAGCCCCCAACTTCAGGACTCTTAACGACAGAGTCCGCTATGGCTTTGTGAACAGTGTTTGCAATGCAGGCGGAGTCAAATCCTAATCAGTCGATAAGTCAACGATTTCCAGACTTTATCGACTTGACTCATGACCTCGTATTGACCCCCCTACCCGAGGAGACCGACGAGCTCAGAGTTTAGTGTTCACAGCATATCGTCCGTCATTCATATGATCTCGCCCCAAGTTCCCTCTGACCCTTCCACGAAACGAACTATCTTTTCACAGCTCGACCCTCGCCAGGTCAGACACTCATCTTCTATCAGATACGTGCTGTTTTCTATCTCTCTTGCAGACGTGTTCGAAGCAGACACGCATGGTCACTGAGTTGTTTGTACGCACCGCATCTTCCTTCGGTTTATTACCAGGGTAAGGTGTAGTGGCATGGATCTTAGTTGATCGCTGCAACAAACCAAGGCAACAAGGCAATAGAGAGAGTTAGAGGTTAGAGAGAGAACAGCATACAACCGACTTACGATTAATGGGGGCTCATCTAGAGGGTCGACCACAATCCATATCCCAGAAATAGGAACGGTTAGGTCTCAGAAGGCCACAGGTAACGCATGGTACGATATTGAAATCGGTGCAAAGTCGTAGACAGAAGGTTCCACCCCAGAAACTTAGAATCTTCGCTTTAGAATTTAGAATTTAGCAATGCCACCTTCCCTCCCTCTTCCATATCACAAGAACTCACCAATGGCAGAAGGTGCGAGTGCCCGCAAAATCCGTCTTCGACCCGTCCTACTCCGAGGAGTGAACCCCCTTTCACCGGCCACCACCTCACTCCTAAACCTCGCAGAGAAGCCCTCTCCGATAGCTCCACGCCGCGTGAAAAGCACCGTGCAAAGCAGCATGCGAGTGCTCTTAAGGCGGTCCTGAGCCGATCTTGAGGCAACAAGATAGCAACCAAAGTTGGCGTGGCATCCGTTGTGCCGGCCTTGGTCTCCTGCCCACCGTCTTCGAGATGCCGAAACCCGTTCTGCAGATGCAAGGCCGATGACGAAGGCTTTGGGAAAGGGTATAAATTGTGTTGTTTATACGTGAGTCGGATCAAGTCCTTCCCACCGCTTTTTTCTACCCACCATCTGACCTATGCATCCCGCCCTGCATACACCCGAAATCCTCCTGTCCATCGTT